>SZWC01020406.1:8211-26861 GCA_023375785.1 Penium margaritaceum
GGTAACTCTTCGCGGATCTCCGCGGATTACTCCCTTCACTACTACAAGTTTACTACAAGTGATCAGCCAGACACGATTGCCACCCCCAGGCTAGAGGCTACTCCGCGTACCACGAGTTTGGGACTGCTGCGCATACACCTTAATGAGAAGTGACACTCCGCGAGCCACTAGAGTACGGCAACCCACAATGGAAAACCCCCGTTTATCAGCTATTCCGCGGACCACAGTTCTAGGCTTCTACGCAGGCACCTCACCGATGAGTGATGCTCCGCGTTCCACTTCTTCCCACACGGGAGTCCACCACCTCGTGGCGTCCGACTCCTCTCCGCCGAACCCCGTTCCGCGGACGTGTGCAAGCAAGGGACACCGCCGGCAGCCCACCTCACTCGGACTTTTGGTTCTTCACGCACATACTCCCATAGTCCGCGGACCGGACTCCGAGAGCGACTGAGGGCAAGAGGCCAATGGGCGGAGCACAGGAATGAGAGTAGGCCAATGACTTTGATAAAGCTGATTGCGGAGTACATGGAATACTTTGGAAGGCAAGCAAGTCTGAGTTGCACTTGTGCTTTTGCTAATGAGGCCCTTTTCTACTTTGGATTCCGCATAGCGTGTCTACACGCTGTCGGTCTCGTCCTTCTCATATCATCCTTCTTCCTCCTACTCGGACTCCACGCGGTGCGGCTACGCACCGCGAGTCTCATCCCACACACACTGTCTATTCTGCTGGTCACTTTCTTCATCCGCGGCTCGTACACGCGGTTCTTCGTGTTCTTCCTTGAATCTTTGTCTTCCGCGGTGCGTCTCCCGAGACTCTTCCGTAATTGATGCTTGGTCACTTGTGCTGATTGGTCGTTTTCTCCTCTGATTGCTCAATTCCTCCACTGTCCTGCCTGCGCTTCGTCAGTGGTCGCGGATCCTGCTTCAGCTTGTCCCTGTTCCCTTTGCACCGCGGCCCCTCCCTTTGCTGCTTCCCGCCTGGCCACAAATTCTTCGGCTGAGAAGAACCGCCGCAGACGAATGTTCGTCTGCGGCGGCCCTTCCACCGGTACCCTGACCCCTGCCTCCCCCGGATCCGCGCTTACCCCTCGCTCAACCACATCCGCGGGAGCCAGCATACCATGCGCGGACCCTCTTCCTCCTTGATCCCTATTCCGCCGGTCACTTCTTCCGCGGAGCTGCGGCAGGATTGTGCGTGACACCACTGTGTTCCTGACCACTGTGTTTCTGACCACTGTATTTCTGACAAATGTGTTTCTGACCACTGTGTTTCTGACCACTGTGTTTCTGAACAGTGTGTTTCTGACCAGTGTGTTTCTGAACAGTGAGTTTCTGACCACTGTGTTTCTGACCAGTGTGTTTCTGACCACTGTGTTTCTGACCAATGTGTTTCTGACCACTGTATTTCTGACCACGGTGTTTCTGATCAGTGTGTTTCTGATCAGTGTGTTTCTAAACAGTGTGTTTCTGACCACTGTGTTCCTGACCAGTGTGTTTCTGACCACTGTGTTTCTGACCAGTGTGTTTTGACCACTATGTTCCTAACCACAGTGTTTCTGACTAGTGTGTTTCTGACCACCGTGTTTCTGACCAGTGTGTTTCTGACCACTGTGTTTCTGACCACTGTCTTTCTGACCAGTGTGTTTCTGACCACTGTGTTTCTGACCACTGTCTTTCTGACCAGTGTGTTTCTGACCACTGTCTTTCTGACCAGTGTGTTTCTGACCAGTGTGTTTCTGACCAGTGTGTTTCCGACCAGTTTTCTTCTGACCAGTGTGTTTCTGACCACTGTGTTTCTGACCACTGTGTTTATGACCAGTGCGTTTCTGACCTCTGATTTTCTGACCAGTGTGTTTATGACCAGTGTGCTTCTGACCACTGTGTTTCTGACCAGTGTGTTTCTAACCAGTGTGTATCTGACTAGTGTGTTTCTGACCAGTGTGTTTCTTACCACTGTGTTTCTGACCACTGTGTTTCTGCCCACTGTGTTTCTGACCAGTGTGTTTCTGACCAGTGTGTTTCTTACCACTGTGTTTCTGACCACTGTGTTTCTGCCCACTGTGTTTCTGACCAGTGTGTTTCTGACCACTGTGTTTCTGACCAGTGTGTTTCTGACCAGTGTGTTTCTGACCACTGTGTTTCTGACCAGTGTTTTTCTGACAAGTGTGTTTCTGACCACTGTGTTTCTGACCACTGTGTTTCTGACCAGTGTGTTTTTGACCAGTGTGTTTCTGACCAGTGTGTTTCTGACCAGTGCGTTTCTAAACAGTGTGTTTCTGACCACTGTGTTTCTGATCACTGTGTTTCTGACCACTGTGTTTCTTACCAGTGTGTTTCTGACCACTGTGTTCCTGACCACAGTGTTTTTCACCAGTGTGTTTCTGACCACTGTGTTTCTGACCAGTGTGATTCTGACCACTGTGTTTCTGACCACTGTGTTTCTGACCACTGTGCTTCTGACCAGTGTGTTTTGACTAGTGTGTTTCTGACCACTGTGTTTCTGACTAGTGTCTTTCGGACCACTGTGTTTCTGACCACTGTGTTTCTGACCAGTGTGTTTCTCACCACTGTGTTTCTGACCACTGTGTTTCTGACCAGTGTGTTCCTGACCACTGTGTTTTTGACCTCTATGTTTCTGACCACTGTCTTTCTGACTAGTTTGTTTCGGACCACTGTGTCTCCGACCAGTGATGTTTCTGACTAGTGTCTTTCGGACCACTGTGTCTCCGACCAGTGATGTTTCTGACTAGTGTCTTTCGGACCACTGTGTCTCCGACCAGTGATGTTTCTGACTAGTGTCTTTCGGACCACTGTGTCTCCGACCAGTGATGTTTCTGACTAGTGTCTTTCGGACCACTGTGTCTCCGACCAGTGATGTTTCTGACTAGTGTCTTTCGGACCACTGTGTCTCCGACCAGTGATGTTTCTGACTAGTGTCTTTCGGACCACTGTGTCTCCGACCAGTGATGTTTCTGACTAGTGTCTTTCGGACCACTGTGTCTCCGACCAGTGATGTTTCTGACTAGTGTCTTTCGGACCACTGTGTCTCCGACCAGTGATGTTTCTGACTAGTGTCTTTCGGACCACTGTGTCTCCGACCAGTGATGTTTCTGACTAGTGTCTTTCGGACCACTGTGTCTCCGACCAGTGATGTTTCTGACTAGTGTCTTTCGGACCACTGTGTCTCCGACCAGTGATGTTTCTGACTAGTGTCTTTCGGACCACTGTGTCTCCGACCAGTGATGTTTCTGACTAGTGTCTTTCGGACCACTGTGTCTCCGACCAGTGATGTTTCTGACTAGTGTCTTTCGGACCACTGTGTCTCCGACCAGTGATGTTTCTGACTAGTGTCTTTCGGACCACTGTGTCTCCGACCAGTGATGTTTCTGACTAGTGTCTTTCGGACCACTGTGTCTCCGACCAGTGATGTTTCTGACTAGTGTCTTTCGGACCACTGTGTCTCCGACCAGTGATGTTTCTGACTAGTGTCTTTCGGACCACTGTGTCTCCGACCAGTGATGTTTCTGACTAGTGTCTTTCGGACCACTGTGTCTCCGACCAGTGATGTTTCTGACTAGTGTCTTTCGGACCACTGTGTCTCCGACCAGTGATGTTTCTGACTAGTGTCTTTCGGACCACTGTGTCTCCGACCAGTGATGTTTCTGACTAGTGTCTTTCGGACCACTGTGTCTCCGACCAGTGATGTTTCTGACTAGTGTCTTTCGGACCACTGTGTCTCCGACCAGTGATGTTTCTGACTAGTGTCTTTCGGACCACTGTGTCTCCGACCAGTGATGTTTCTGACTAGTGTCTTTCGGACCACTGTGTTTCTGGCCACTGTGTTTCTGAGCACTGTGTTTCTAACCATTGTGTTTCTGACCAGTGTGTTTCTGACCAGTGTGCTTCTGACCACTGTATTTCTGACCACTGTGTTTCTGACCAGTGTGTTTCTGACCAATGTGTTTCTGACTTCTATGTTTCTGACCACTGTGTTTCTGACAACTGTGTTTCTGACCATTGTGTTTCTGACCTGTGCGTTTCTGACCACTGTGTTTCTGACCAGTGTGTTTCTGACCACTGTGTTTCTAACTGTGTTTCTGACCATTGTGTTCCTAGCCAGTGTATTTCTGACCAGTATGTTTCTTACCACTGTGTTTCTTACACTAGAGCGTTACACTTTGGTAGTAGAGCGTCACACCTTGGCACTAGAGGTTCACACCTTGGCACTAGAGTGTCACGCTTTGGCACTAGATTTCACACTTTGGCACTAGAGCTTCACACTTTGGCACGAAAGCGTCACACATTGGCAGTATAGCTTCACACATTGGCACTAAAGCGTCACACTTTGGCACTAGAGCGTCAAACTTTGGCACTAGAGCATCATGTTTTGGCAGTAGAGCGTCACACTTTGGCACTAGAGCTTCACAATTTAACACTAGAACTTTACACTTTGGCACTTAAGGTTCACACTTTGGCACTAAAGCTTCACACTTTGGCACTACAGCTTTACACTTTGGCACTAGAGCATCACTATTTGGCACTAGAACGTCACAGTTTGGCACTATAGCGTCACACTTCTGCACTAGAGCGTCATACTTTGGCACTAAATCGTCTCACTTTGGCACTAGAGCTTCACACTTTGGCACTAGAGCTCCACACTTTGGCACTAGAGTGTCGCACTTTGGCACTAGAGCATCCCAATTTGCCACTAGAGTGTCACAATTTGGCACTAGAGCGTCACATGTTGGCACTAGGGCTTCACAGTTTGGCACTAGAGCATCACACTTTGGCACTAGAGCGTCATATGTTGGCACTAGAGTGTCACACTTTGGCACAAGAGCAACACAGTTTGGCACTAAAGGGTCATACTTTGGCACTAGAGAGTCACAATTTNCACTAGAGCGTCACACTTTGGCACTAGAGCGTCACACTTTGGCACTAGAGCGTCACACTTTGGCACTAGAGCATCACACTTTGGCACTAGAGCGTCATATGTTGGCACTAGAGTGTCACACTTTGGCACAAGAGCAACACAGTTTGGCACTAAAGGGTCATACTTTGGCACTAGAGAGTCACAATTTGGCACTAGAGCATCACACATTGGCACTAGAGCTTTACACTTTGGCACTAGAGGCTCACGATTTGGTACTAGAGTGTCATAATTTGGCACTATAGCTTCACACTTTGGCACTGAAGCTTCACACTTTAGCACTAGAGCGTCACACTTTGGCACTAGAGCTGCACAGTTTGGCACTAAAGAGTCACACTTTAGCGCTAGAGGGTCATAGTTTGGCACCAAAACGTCACACTTTTGGCACTAGAGCCTCGCACGTTGGCAATGTAGCATCACTTTGGCACTAGAGCGTCACACTTTGGCAATGGAGATTCACATTTTGGCACTAAAGCTTCACACTTTGGCAATAGAGCTTCACACTTCGGCACTATCGTCTCACACTTTGGTAGTCGAGCGTCATTCTTTGGCACTAGAGCGTCATTCTTTGGCACTAGAGCGTCGCACTTAGGCACTAGAACATCACACTTTGGTACTAGAGCGTCACACGTTTGCACTAGAGTGTCCCACTTTGGCTGTAGAGCGGCACACATTGGCACTAGAGCGTCACTCGTTTACAGTAGAGCGTCACACTGTGGCACTAGAGCATCACACTTTGGCACTAAAACGTCACACTTTGGCACAAGAGCTTCACACTTTGGCACTATAGCCTCACACTTTGGTACTAGAGCGTCACACTTTGACACTCTATCGTCACACTTTGGCACTACAGCGTCGCACTTAGGCACTAGAGCGTCCAACTTAGGCACTAGAGCGTCACACTTTGATACTGGACTGTCCAACTCTGGCACTACAGCGTCCCACGTTAGCACTAGAGCATCACAAAATTACAATAGAGCGTCACACTATGGCACTAGAGCGTCACATTTTGGCACTAGAGCATCACACTTTAGCACTAGTGCTTCACACTTTGGCACTAGAGCTTCATGCTTTGGCACTAGAGCATCACACTTTGGCACTAGAGCTTCACACTCCGGCAGTAGAGCGGAACACTTTGGCACTGGAGCTTCACACTTTGGCTATAGAGGATCACACAATGGCAATAGAGCGTTACACTTTGGCACTAGAGAGTCACACTCTGGCACTAGAGCATCAGACGTTGGCACGAGAGCATCACACTTTGGCACTATTGTGTCACAGTTTGGCACTACAGCTTCATCCTTTGGCACTAGAGCTCTACACTTTGGCACTAGAGAGTCACACTGCCACTAGAGCATGACACTTTGGCACTAGAGCGTCACGCTTTGGCACTAGAGCGTCACACTTTGGCACTAGAGCTCCACACTTTGGCACAAGAGCATCACACATTGACACTAGAGCATCACACTTTCGCAATAGAGCGTCTCACTTTGGCACTAGCTCGTCACACTTTGGCACTAGAGCATCACACTTTGGCACTATAGAGTCACCCTTTGGCACTAGAGCGTCACACTTTGGCACTAGAGCGTCACACTTTGGCACTAGAGCTTCATACTGTGGAACTAGAGCGTCACACTTTGGCACTAGAGCCTCACACTTTGGCACTAGAGCATCACAATTTGGCACTAGATCTTCACACTTTGGCACTATAGTGTTACACTTTGGCACAAGACCTTCACACATTGGCACTATAGTGTCACACTTTGGCACTACAGCGTCACACTTTGGCACTATAGCGTCACACTTTGGCACTAGAGGCTCATACTTTGGCACTAGAGTGTCACACATTGCCACTAGAGCTTCACCGTTTTGCACTAGAGCTTCACACTTTGGCACTAGTGCTCCACACTCTGGCATCACAACTTCACCCTTTGGCAAAAGAGCTTCACACTTTGACACTAGAGCGTCACACTTTGGCACTAGAGACTCACACTTTGGCACTAGAGCGTCACACTTTGGCACTAGAGCGTCACACTTTGGCACTAAAGCATCACACTTTGGCACTAGAGCCTCACACTTTGGCACTAGAGCGTCGTACGTTGGCACTAGAGCGTCACACTTTGGCACTACATCGTCATACTTTGGCACTCAAGCGTCACACGTTGGCACCAGAGCATCACACCTTGGCACTATAGTGTCACACTTTGGCACTGGAGCACCAAGCTCTGGCACTTAAGCTTCACACTTTGGCACTCAAGCGTCACACGTTGGCACCAGAGCATCACACCTTGGCACTATAGTGTCACACTTTGGCACTGGAGCACCAAGCTCTGGCACTTAAGCTTCACACTTTGGCACTAGACCACCACACTTTGGCACTAGAGCGTCACACTTTGGCACTAGAGCATCACACTTTGGCACTGGAGCGTCACACGTTGGCACTAGAGCGTCACATTTTGGCACTAGGGCTTCACACTTTGGCACTAGAGCGTCACACTCTGGCACTAGAGCGCCACACTTTGGTACTAGATCGTCACACTTTGGCACAAAATGCGTCACACTTTGGCACTAGAGCGTCACACTTTGGCACTAGAGCATCACACTTTGGTACTAGAGGCTCACACTTTGGCTCTAGAGTGTCACACTTTGGCACTAGAGCTTCACACTTTGGCACTAGAGCTTCACACTTTGGCAGAAGAGTGTCACACGTTGGCACTAGAGCGTCACACTTTGGCACTAGAGCGTCACACTTTGGCACTAGGGCGTCACACTTTGGCACTGGAGCATCACACTTTGGCACTAAAGCGTCACACTTTGGTACTAAATGTGTCACACTTTGGCACTAGAGCGTCACACTTTGGCACTAGAGCGTGACACTTTGGCACTAAAGCTTCACACTTTGGCACAAGAAAGTCACACTTTGGCACTAGAGCGTGACACTTTGGCACTAAAGCTTCACACTTTGGCACAAGAAAGTCACACTTTGGCACTAGAGCGTCACACTTTGGCACCACAGCTTCAGACTTTGGCACAAGGGGTTCACACCTTCGAACTAGAGCTTCACACTTTGCCACTAGAGCGTCACACTTTTGGAATTAGAGTGTCACACATTCGCACTAGAGCGTCACACTTTGGCACTAGAGCTTCGTAATTTGGCACTGGTGCTTCACACTTTGGCACTAGAGCGTCACACTTTTGGAATTAGAGTGTCACACATTCGCACTAGAGCGTCACACTTTGGCACTAGAGCTTCGTAATTTGGCACTGGTGCTTCACACTTTGGCACTAGAGCGTCACACGTTTGCACTAAAGCTCCACTCTTTGGCACAATAGCGTCACCCTTTGGCAATAGAGCGTCACACTTTGGCACAAGAGCATCACACTTTGACATTAGAGCGTCACACGTGTGCACTAGAGCGTCACAATTTGGCACTAGAGCGTCACACTTTCGCACTAGAGCTTCACACTTTGGCACTAGATTGTCACTCTTTGGCACTAGAGCATCACACTTTGACATTAGAGCGTCACACGTGTGCACTAGAGCGTCACAATTTGGCACTAGAGCGTCACACTTTCGCACTAGAGCTTCACACTTTGGCACTAGATTGTCACTCTTTGGCACTAGAGCATCACACCTTGGCACTAGAGCATCACACTCTGGCCGTATAGTATCACACTTTGGCACTAGAGCATCACACTTTGGCACTAGAGCATCACACTTTGGCACTAAAGCGTCACACAATTGCACTAGAGCTTCACACTTTGGCACTAGAGCTTCACACTTTGGCAATAGAGCGTCACACTTTGGCACTAGAGCATCACACTTTGGCACTAAAGCGTCACACAATTGCACTAGAGCTTCACACTTTGGCACTAGAGCTTCACACTTTGGCAATAGAGCGTCACACTGTGGCACTAGAACATCACAATTTGGCACTAGAGATCCACTCTTTGGCACTAGAGCGTCACACCTTGGCACTAGAGCGTCACACATTGGCAGTATAGCGTCACACTTTGGCACTAGAGCGTCACATTTTCGCACTAGAGCATCACACTTTGGCACTAGAGATCCACTCTTTGGCACTAGAGCGTCACACCTTGGCACTAGAGCGTCACACATTGGCAGTATAGCGTCACACTTTGGCACTAGAGCGTCACATTTTCGCACTAGAGCATCACACTTTGGCACAAAAGCGTCACACATTTGCACTCGAGCGTCACACTGTGGCACTGGAGCATCACACCTTGGCACTAGAGCGTCACATTTTCGCACTAGAGCATCACACTTTGGCACAAAAGCGTCACACATTTGCACTCGAGCGTCACACTGTGGCACTGGAGCATCACACCTTGGCACTAGAACTTCACACATGGCACTAGAGCTTCACACTTTGTTACTAGAACGTCACACTTTGGCACTAGAGAGTCACATTTTGGGACTATAGCGTCACACTTTGGCACTAGAGCGTCACACTTTGGCACTAGAGCTTCACACTTTGTTACTAGAACGTCACACTTTGGCACTAGAGAGTCACATTTTGGGACTATAGCGTCACACTTTGGCACTAGAGCGTCACACTTTGGCACTAGAACGTCACACAATTGCACTAGAGCTTCACACTTTGGCACTAGAGCATCACACTTCGGCACTACAGACTCACACTTTGGCACTAATGTCACACTTTGGCACAACACCTTCACACTTTGGCACTATATGTTGATAATTTGGCACAAGGGCGTCACACTTTGGCATAAGAGCCTCATACTTTGGCACTAGAGCGTCACACATTGGCACTAGAGCGTCACACTTTGGCACTCGAGCGTCACACTTTGGCACTAGAGCATCACACTTCGGCACTACAGTCTCACACTTTGGCACTAATGTCACACTTTGGCACAACACCTTCACACTTTGGCACTATATGTTGATAATTTGGCACAAGGGCGTCACACTTTGGCATAAGAGCCTCATACTTTGGCACTAGAGCGTCACACATTGGCACTAGAGCGTCACACTTTGGCACTCGAGCGTCACACTTTGGCACTAGAGCATCACACTTCGGCACTACAGTCTCACACTTTGGCACTAATGTCACACTTTGGCACAACACCTTCACACTTTGGCACTATATGTTGATAATTTGGCACAAGGGCGTCACACTTTGGCATAAGAGCCTCATACTTTGGCACTAGAGCGTCACACATTGGCACTAGAGCGTCACACTTTGGCACTCGAGCGTCACACTTTGGCACTAGAGCATCACACTTCGGCACTACAGTCTCACACTTTGGCACTAATGTCACACTTTGGCACAACACCTTCACACTTTGGCACTATATGTTGATAATTTGGCACAAGGGCGTCACACTTTGGCATAAGAGCCTCATACTTTGGCACTAGAGCGTCACACATTGGCACTAGAGCGTCACACTTTGGCACTCGAGCGTCACACTTTGGCACTAGAGCATCACACTTCGGCACTACAGTCTCACACTTTGGCACTAATGTCACACTTTGGCACAACACCTTCACACTTTGGCACTATATGTTGATAATTTGGCACAAGGGCGTCACACTTTGGCATAAGAGCCTCATACTTTGGCACTAGAGCGTCACACATTGGCACTAGAGCGTCACACTTTGGCACTCGAGCGTCACACTTTGGCACTAGAGCATCACACTTCGGCACTACAGTCTCACACTTTGGCACTAATGTCACACTTTGGCACAACACCTTCACACTTTGGCACTATATGTTGATAATTTGGCACAAGGGCGTCACACTTTGGCATAAGAGCCTCATACTTTGGCACTAGAGCGTCACACATTGGCACTAGAGCGTCACACTTTGGCACTAGAGTGTCACACTTTGGCACTAGAGCTTCACACTTTGGCACTAGAGTATCACACTTTGGCACTATAGCTTCAGACATTGGCACAAGAGTGTCACATTTTGGCACTAGAGCGTCACACTTTGGCACTAAACTTCACAGTTTGGCACTATAACTTTACTCTTTGGCACTAGAGGTTCACACGTTGGCACTAAAGCTTCACACTTTGGCACTAGAGCTTAACACTTTGGCACTACAGCGTCACACTTTAACACTAGAGCGTTACACTCTCGCACTAGAGCGTCACACTTTGGCACTAGAGCGTCACTGTTTGGCACTATACCTTCACACTTAGGCACTAGAGCATCACACTTTGGCACTAGAGAATCACACTTTGGCACTAGAGCGTGATTCTTTGGCACAAAAACGTCACACTTTGGAACTAGACCTTCACACTTTGGCACTAGAGCTCCACACTTTGGCACTATAGTGTTACACTTTGACACTAGAGCATCCCACTTTGGCACTAGAGCATCACAATTTGGCACAAGAGTGTCACACGTTGGCACTAGAGCTTCACACTTTGGCACAAGAGCGTCACACTTTGGCACTAGAGCGTCACACTTTCGCACTAGAGCGTCACACTTTGGCACTAGAGGGTCACACTTTAGCACTAGAGCGTCACACTTTGGCACAAGAGCGTCATACTTTGCCACTAAAGTGTCACACTTTGGCACTAGAGAGTCACAATTTGGCACTAGAGCGTCACACTTTCGCACTAGAGCGTCACACTTTGGCTCTAGAGCTTCACACTTTGGCACTAGGGCATAACACTTTGGCACTAGAGCATCACCCTTTGGCAATAGAGCATCACACTTTGGCACTAGCGCGTCAAACTTTGGCACTAGAGCATCACACGTTGGCACTAGAGCGTCACACTTTCGCACTAGAGCGTCACACTTTGGCTCTAGAGCTTCACACTTTGGCACTAGGGCATAACACTTTGGCACTAGAGCATCACCCTTTGGCAATAGAGCATCACACTTTGGCACTAGCGCGTCAAACTTTGGCACTAGAGCATCACACGTTGGCACTAGAGCGTCACACTTTCGCACTAGAGCGTCACACTTTGGCTCTAGAGCTTCACACTTTGGCACTAGGGCATAACACTTTGGCACTAGAGCATCACCCTTTGGCAATAGAGCATCACACTTTGGCACTAGCGCGTCAAACTTTGGCACTAGAGCATCACACGTTGGCACTAGAGCGTCACACTTTCGCACTAGAGCGTCACACTTTGGCTCTAGAGCTTCACACTTTGGCACTAGGGCATAACACTTTGGCACTAGAGCATCACCCTTTGGCAATAGAGCATCACACTTTGGCACTAGCGCGTCAAACTTTGGCACTAGAGCATCACACGTTGGCACTAGAGCGTCACACTTTCGCACTAGAGCGTCACACTTTGGCTCTAGAGCTTCACACTTTGGCACTAGGGCATAACACTTTGGCACTAGAGCATCACCCTTTGGCAATAGAGCATCACACTTTGGCACTAGCGCGTCAAACTTTGGCACTAGAGCATCACACGTTGGCACTAGAGCGTCACACTTTCGCACTAGAGCGTCACACTTTGGCTCTAGAGCTTCACACTTTGGCACTAGGGCATAACACTTTGGCACTAGAGCATCACCCTTTGGCAATAGAGCATCACACTTTGGCACTAGCGCGTCAAACTTTGGCACTAGAGCATCACACGTTGGCACTAGAGCGTCACACTTTCGCACTAGAGCGTCACACTTTGGCTCTAGAGCTTCACACTTTGGCACTAGGGCATAACACTTTGGCACTAGAGCATCACCCTTTGGCAATAGAGCATCACACTTTGGCACTAGCGCGTCAAACTTTGGCACTAGAGCATCACACGTTGGCACTAGAGCGTCACACTTTCGCACTAGAGCGTCACACTTTGGCTCTAGAGCTTCACACTTTGGCACTAGGGCATAACACTTTGGCACTAGAGCATCACCCTTTGGCAATAGAGCATCACACTTTGGCACTAGCGCGTCAAACTTTGGCACTAGAGCATCACACGTTGGCACTAGAGCGTCACACTTTCGCACTAGAGCGTCACACTTTGGCTCTAGAGCTTCACACTTTGGCACTAGGGCATAACACTTTGGCACTAGAGCATCACCCTTTGGCAATAGAGCATCACACTTTGGCACTAGCGCGTCAAACTTTGGCACTAGAGCATCACACGTTGGCACTAGAGCGTCACACTTTCGCACTAGAGCGTCACACTTTGGCTCTAGAGCTTCACACTTTGGCACTAGGGCATAACACTTTGGCACTAGAGCATCACCCTTTGGCAATAGAGCATCACACTTTGGCACTAGCGCGTCAAACTTTGGCACTAGAGCATCACACGTTGGCACTAGAGCGTCACACTTTCGCACTAGAGCGTCACACTTTGGCTCTAGAGCTTCACACTTTGGCACTAGGGCATAACACTTTGGCACTAGAGCATCACCCTTTGGCAATAGAGCATCACACTTTGGCACTAGCGCGTCAAACTTTGGCACTAGAGCATCACACGTTGGCACTAGAGCGTCACACTTTCGCACTAGAGCGTCACACTTTGGCTCTAGAGCTTCACACTTTGGCACTAGGGCATAACACTTTGGCACTAGAGCATCACCCTTTGGCAATAGAGCATCACACTTTGGCACTAGCGCGTCAAACTTTGGCACTAGAGCATCACACGTTGGCACTAGAGCGTCACACTTTCGCACTAGAGCGTCACACTTTGGCTCTAGAGCTTCACACTTTGGCACTAGGGCATAACACTTTGGCACTAGAGCATCACCCTTTGGCAATAGAGCATCACACTTTGGCACTAGCGCGTCAAACTTTGGCACTAGAGCATCACACGTTGGCACTAGAGCGTCACACTTTCGCACTAGAGCGTCACACTTTGGCTCTAGAGCTTCACACTTTGGCACTAGGGCATAACACTTTGGCACTAGAGCATCACCCTTTGGCAATAGAGCATCACACTTTGGCACTAGCGCGTCAAACTTTGGCACTAGAGCATCACACGTTGGCACTAGAGCGTCACACTTTCGCACTAGAGCGTCACACTTTGGCTCTAGAGCTTCACACTTTGGCACTAGGGCATAACACTTTGGCACTAGAGCATCACCCTTTGGCAATAGAGCATCACACTTTGGCACTAGCGCGTCAAACTTTGGCACTAGAGCATCACACGTTGGCACTAGAGCGTCACACTTTCGCACTAGAGCGTCACACTTTGGCTCTAGAGCTTCACACTTTGGCACTAGGGCATAACACTTTGGCACTAGAGCATCACCCTTTGGCAATAGAGCATCACACTTTGGCACTAGCGCGTCAAACTTTGGCACTAGAGCATCACACGTTGGCACTAGAGCGTCACACTTTCGCACTAGAGCGTCACACTTTGGCTCTAGAGCTTCACACTTTGGCACTAGGGCATAACACTTTGGCACTAGAGCATCACCCTTTGGCAATAGAGCATCACACTTTGGCACTAGCGCGTCAAACTTTGGCACTAGAGCATCACACGTTGGCACTAGAGCGTCACACTTTCGCACTAGAGCGTCACACTTTGGCTCTAGAGCTTCACACTTTGGCACTAGGGCATAACACTTTGGCACTAGAGCATCACCCTTTGGCAATAGAGCATCACACTTTGGCACTAGCGCGTCAAACTTTGGCACTAGAGCATCACACGTTGGCACTAGAGCGTCACACTTTCGCACTAGAGCGTCACACTTTGGCTCTAGAGCTTCACACTTTGGCACTAGGGCATAACACTTTGGCACTAGAGCATCACCCTTTGGCAATAGAGCATCACACTTTGGCACTAGCGCGTCAAACTTTGGCACTAGAGCATCACACGTTGGCACTAGAGCGTCACACTTTCGCACTAGAGCGTCACACTTTGGCTCTAGAGCTTCACACTTTGGCACTAGGGCATAACACTTTGGCACTAGAGCATCACCCTTTGGCAATAGAGCATCACACTTTGGCACTAGCGCGTCAAACTTTGGCACTAGAGCATCACACGTTGGCACTAGAGCGTCACACTTTCGCACTAGAGCGTCACACTTTGGCTCTAGAGCTTCACACTTTGGCACTAGGGCATAACACTTTGGCACTAGAGCATCACACTTTGGCACTAGAACGTCATACTCTGGCACTAGACCTTCACACATTGGCACTAGAGCATCACACTTTGGCACTAGAGCTCCACTCTTTGGCACTAGAGTGTCACACGTTGGCACTACAGCGTCACAAGTTGGCACTAGAGCGCCACACTTTGGCACTAGAGCGTCACACTTTGGTACTAGAGCATCACACATTGGCACTAGAGCGTCACAACTTGGCACTAGAGCTTCACACTTTGGCACTAGAGCGTCACACTTTGGTACTAGAGCATCACACATTGGCACTAGAGCGTCACAACTTGGCACTAGAGCTTCACACTTTGGCACTAGAGCTTCTCACTTTGGCACGAGATCTTCACACTTGTGTAATGCCTGGCAATGCTTGGGCAGTGCATAGGCAATGCCTGGCAATGCCTGGGCAATGCCTGGCAATGCTTGGGCAATGCCTGGCAATGCCTAGCAATGCCTGGGGATGCTTGGGGAATGCATTGCAATGCTTGGGAAATGCCAGGCAATGCCTAGGAAATGCCTGGCAATGCATGGCAATGCCTGGGCATTACCTGGCAATGCCTGGACAATGCCTCGCAATGCCTGGCAATGCCTAGGCAATGCCGTGTAATGCTTGGAAATTCCTGGGCAATGCTTGCGCAATGCCTGGAAATACCTGGATGATTTCTTTCAATGCCTGGGCAATGCCTGGGCAACGCCTGGCAATGCCTGGGAATGCCTCGTAATGCCTAGCAATGCATAGGCAATGCCTAGCAATGCATGGCAATTCTTGGGAAATGCATGGCAATGCTTGGGAAATGCATGGCAATGCGTGGACAATGCGTGGCAATGCCTGGCAATGCCTAGGCAATGCCTGGTAATGCTTGGGAATTCCTGGGGAATGCATGGACAATGTGTGGCAATGCCTAGACAATGCCTGGCAATGCCTAGGGCAATCCCTGGAAATGCCTCATAATGCATGGCAAACCCTGGGCAATGCCTGGCAGTGCCTTGCGATGCCTGTGCAATGCCTGGCAATACCTGATATTGCCTAGCAATGCCTGGGCGATGCCTAGCAATGCCTAGGCAATGCGAGACCAATGCCTGGCAATTTCTAGTTGTATTGGGCTTGCTCCAATTTTCTTGGCCTAGCTCCAATTGTCTTGGCTTTGCTACAGTTATCTTGGGCTTTCTCTTGCTGTCTTGGCCTTGCTCCAGTTGTCCTGGCCTTGCTCCTGTTGTTTTGGCCTTGCTCCAGTTGTCTTGGACCTGCTCCACTTCTCTTGGGCTTCCTCCAGTTCTCTTGGACTTGCTTCAATTGTCTTGGACTTGCTCCAGTCGTCTTGGGTTTGCTCCAGTTGTCTTGACCATGCGCAAGTTGTCTTGTGCTTGCTCCAGTTGTCTTGGCCTAGCTCCACTGGTCTTGGGCTTGCTTCAGTTGTCTTGGGCTTGTTCCAGTTGTCTTGGGCTTGTTCCAGCTGTCTTGGCCTTGCTCCAGTTGTCTTGGCCTCGCTCCAGTTGTCTTGGGCCTGGCCCAGTTGTCTAGGAATTACTCCGGTTGTCTTGGCTTTGCCCCAGTTGTCTTGGCCTTGCTCCAGTTGTCTTGGCCTCGCTCCAGTTGTCTTGGGCCTGGCCCAGTTGTCTAGGAATTACTCCGGTTGTCTTGGCTTTGCCCCAGTTGTCTTGGCCTTGCTACAGTTGTCGTGGCCTTGCTCCAGTTGTCTTGGGATTGCTCCGGTTGTCTTGGGCTTGCTCCATTTGTATCGGCCTTGCTCCAGTTGTCTTGGGCTTGCTCCATTTTTCGTGGGCGTGCTCCACTTATCTTGGCCTTGCTCCGGTTTTCTTGGGCTTGCTCCAGTTGTCTTGGGCTTGCTCCATTTTTCGTGGGCGTGCTCCACTTATCTTGGCCTTGCTCCGGTTTTCTTGGGCTTGCTCCAGTTGTCTTGTGCTTGCTCTAGTGATCTTTGCCTTACTCTAGTTCTAGTGGCCTTGCTCCAGTTGTCTTGGCCTTACTCTAGTTGTCTTGGCCTTTCTCCAGTTGTCTTGGCCTTGATCCAGTTGTCTTGGGCTTGCTCCACTTGTCTTGGCCTTGATCCAGTTGTCTTGGGCTTGCATCAGATGTCTTGGACTCGCTCCAGTTGTATTGGGCTTGCTCCAGTTGTCTTGGGCTTGCTTCAGCTGTCTTGGCCTTGCTCAAGTTGTCTTGGCCTTGTTCCAGTTGTCTTGGCCTTGTTCTAGATGTCCTGGCCTTGCTCCAGTTGTCTTGGGCTTGCTCCAGTTGTCTTAGGCTTGCTCCATTTGTCTTGGCCTTGCTCCAGGTTTCTTGGGATTGCTCCAGTTTTCTTGGGCTTTCCCCAGATGTATTGGACCATTTGTGACTCGAATTACGAGCTGTCAGCGTTGAACACACATAATGAAATTGTTTGGTCATGGTCAGTGACATATGCCTACTTTGGTTGGTCACTGTGCATGGTAACCACTCCGTGCCACTACTAAATGAATGTCTTTGTACTTGCTAGTCGATACTAGTATTCCGAAACTATTGTTTCCCCCTCTGACAATTTGTGCATTGTATTATGAGTTCTCAACATTGACCCATCATAGTGAAATTCTTCGGTCATGGTCAGTGACATATGCCTATTTGGGTGGTCTTTGTGCACTGTAACCACACCGTACCACTACGTCTTGAAGGTCTTTGTACTTGCAAGTCAACAAATAGTATTCCCAGACTATTGTTTCCCCCTTTGACTATTTGTGGACCATGTTATGAGTTGTCCCGTTGACCACACATGGTGAAATTCTTTGGTCATGGTCTGTGACAGATGCCTACTTTGGTTGGTCATTGTGCATGGTAGCCACACCGTGCCACTGCTTATTGAAGGTATTTGTACTTGCTAGTTGATAACTAGAAACTCCAAACCATTGTTCCCCCCCAATGACCATTTGTGAATCGTATTATGAGTTGTCAACGTTAACCACACATAGTGAAATTATTTGGTCATGGTCAGTGACATATGCCTACTTTGGTTGGTCATTGTGCATGGTACTCACACCATACCACTACATATTGAAGGTCTTTGTACTTGCTATTCGATAACTAGTATTCTAAAGCCATCGTTTCCCCCTCTGACCATTTGTGAATCGTATTATGAGTTGTCAACGGTGACCACACATAGTGAAATTCGTTGGTCATGGTCAGTGACACATGCCTACTTTGGTTGGTCATTGTGCATGGTAGCCACACCGTGCCACTACTTATGAAAGGTATTTGTACTTGCTAGTCAATTAATAATATTCTTAAACCAAAGTTTCCTCCTCTGACCATTTGTGATTCGTATCATGAGTTGTCAATGCTGACCACAGATAGTGAAATTCTTTGGTCACCGTCAATGACATATGCCTACTTTGGTTGGTCATTGCGCACAGTATCCACACTGTTCCATTACGTATTTGAGGTCCTTTCACTTGTTAGTCGATAACTAGTATTCCCAAAACAATGTTTCCCCTTCTGACCTTTTGTGATTCGTATTACGAGTTGTCAATGTTAGCCACACATAGTGTAATTACTTGGCCATGGTCAGTGACATATGCCTACTTTGATTGGTCATTGTCCATGGTGGCCACGCCGGGCCACTCCTTATTGATGGTCTTTGTCTTTGCTAGTAGAAAAATAGTGTTTCCTAACCATT
>SZWC01020407.1:21781-32348 GCA_023375785.1 Penium margaritaceum
TTCATCAATCCATCCATGTAACCATTCGCCGCAGAAGTACTCTTTGTGAAAATGAAAATTATTAAGATGCCTAGGTGCTAGGAATACATGACATTAAACAGAATTACAATCAAGAGCTGCTGCCCCCTTCCATGAGCAGACAAACGTTTTCACCAGCTCCGTGGGGCAAGAATTTCTAAGAAAATCAGGCTATGGAGAGACCATTATCAGATCTGTATTTTGATAAGGGAATCACAAAGACGATGTTTTGCACCAGATAACTTTGAGTTCACGGTCATGCCTTTTGGACTCACAGTTGCACCTACAACATTTATGGCGGCCATGAATAACTTTTTTTGCCGTACCTTGATGATTTTTTCATTGTATATCACAATGATGAATTGGTGTATATCGGCAGCCTAGAGGATTGTAATGGACGTCTGTGAAATTTTCTTGTTTTCTTACAAAGAGATTTTGTATGGAAACTCAAAGTGCGACTTCAGTCCCTGTTTGATGTTTTTTTGGGTCACATAATGAGCAGCGTACAAAACACCATGGACCCAAGAAAGTGGAAGCGGTTGCTGATTAACCAACTCCCGAAAAAATGGGTGGTTCAATTGTCTAAGCTTGAGTGTCAGCGTCTCTCTAAGATCTCACTCGTAAAACCAATGAGTGAAGTTGAGGGGATACTGAATAAGAATTGTTCAACTCTTAGAGAAACTCTTTGACCTTGGTTCCAGCGTTACAATTGTCATACCATATGGTGGACTACATTCTGGCCACCGACCCATTTGAGAAAGCAACCGGAGCCGTTCTCCTCCAAAGGAATGGAGGTGGATAACAGCCAGCCACGTATGTGTCAAGAAATCTGTGAGGACCAAATCTAAACTACAAGGTGCATGAAAGGGAGATGTTGGCAGCCGTACATGTGGTGCTATGTCAAATACCGACAATGCATCATTCACACAAAACACCACGCACTTGAATACCAGAAAAATCAGCAAAACAGAAGAACTTAGTGGAATCAATGGATGGAGTTCCTCAAGTCCAAATAAATCGAGAACCGGGCTGGAAAAAATCCAACTCAGATGGATACGATTACAGGAGTGCCATAACACAGGCCCACAAAGACACTTCAACAAAGACAAGACCCAAAAAAAAAACTTGTGAAGTACTACTGTTGCAAAAGGATGCAATCAGATGTTATAGATATTGCAAGAACTGTGATGTTTGCCAACACAATAAGTTGATGTGAGCCAAACTCCCAGGTTTGCTCCAACCGTTACCTGTAACCAAGGAACCATGGTCGGTCATCTCCATGGACTTAATGACAGGTCTTCCCATTACACTGGAATTGTTTGATGCAATATTCATGGTGGTTGACCAGTTCTTGAAGATTTCACACATAATCCCAATGATAATCAAGGTAATCATCAAGGGAACACCAAACAATAATGAAAGTGGCTGGGGTCGTCCGTAGTTAAGGAGATGCGGACACCTTTTTTTGCAAAACTCCGACTATGTGACAACATGGCTATGAACCTGGTGTTCAACATGCGCAAGCTGAAATATTACCGGGACTCTCACAAAATTCCCTGGCACAGATGTGCCTGTGCTGCCTCCTATAGAAGCAGACGATGGCACGGAGTACATCTTCGAAAATCTTTTAGAAAACAACCGCCATGTACAATTCAAAAAGCACTTGGTGAAGTGGCAGGACTACAACACTTTGCAGAACAGCTAGGAATTCGATCATAAGATTAATGGCTATCTTAGCCGGCATCCACCTCTGTCTCAAAAATAAAAGGGGGGAGGAAAAGTTCCATGTCACTTGTGTATTCAAGCCCCTGAAATCTGTGCATGGGTATTTATGTCATTACATTCATTGCCCACAGTGTGTCGATATTGGGATTGTATTCCAAAGTGACCTAGGGATTTTTTGCCACCTGCCCTGACCCTCAGTGTTCCTTTCTAGAAGGTTCCGACATGTTTAACCACTTTCAAGAAGTGTCGTCATAACTATCACAAAGTTTATTGATGTTTGAATAGTCAAGTTCTCCACTGCATTGAATTTCTATGAAATCACGCCTAGTTTTTGAGGAAACCCTCTAACTTCAGGAAGGATTTTCTCGAAGCAACCTCTCATGATGCAGTGTCGTATGCGTCGCTCAACTCGAGTGCCCAAGACCCCAAGTATGCCTCAGTCTATTCTTCCACTGTTGTACATATGCAATTGACACTAGCAAAACCTGTCATTAGAGTATACTTATGGCAATAAAAAATCAACCAACTGTCCCAATTTCTTGAGTCCTCTTCTTCTTTGCACCTCATCCGTGTGAACAATCCATCTTTGTTCTGCGTAACACATTTGGTCTCTCCGACCTTTTTCTACTTTGCCTTGGCTGAGGTGGAAAAATCAGTGTGTTTGTTTCTCCCAGTATGATATCTTGTGGTGGCAGTTGCGTCAATACAAGTAAAGAGAACTTGGAGCAGGGGAAAAAAAACTATAAAAAGAAATGTTTCAAACATAATCAACCCCTCCACAAAACATGATCTGTGGTTTTGAAGATATGACCGATGTAAGTAAAAAGAAATACATGACAGCACAAAGCGAGAGAGGGACAGATTGAGAGAGAGAGAGAGAGAGAGAGAGAGAGAGAAGAGAGAGAGTCACAGGTTTCTTTATCAGCAAAAAAATCTCAGAGTGCAGTGTCTAACCAGTGCCTCTTTGGTAGGAGAAATACAAGCGTGAGAGGCTAAGTTGTTCTTTGGATCTATTTTTTATACTTGAGCGGGTTGTCACAGNTTTGGGATTTTGAATTTCATAAATGTGCGAGCTCCTACTAGGCTTTATGATAACGAGGCCCAACATCTTCCCCTTCAACACATGGGGTGTCTTGGATCGCCAATGCAAACCATGATCAAACCCATCCGCAAACTGCCAAAATTCCTCAATAGAGGAGCTCATGACTGTTGTGCGAAAGTGTTGAATTCAACACTCAAAAACAGAATGCATGTCACATTGCTTTTATTCAAAACTCATGTCGAAAGCGTTCAAATTGAAAAAAGAAGAGGGCATAGTTTTTGTACATGTCTGCTTTGGGGAATATCATTGCTGAAGTCAAAATTTTCCAAAAACAGGGTAGATTTGACTTCAGCCCTCTGTGATTATGGTTCAGGGTGGTTTGCGGGGAGTTAGCATGGGGGGTCCAAAACATCCCATGTGTTAAATGGGAGCCTGGTGGGCCTTATTACCGCAGGGCCTGGTAGGTTCCTGCGGTAAAACAAAACCCTAATATCTTGGGTGCAATAAGGGCGTGGATTTGTGTACGGTTTTTCCTTCAAAACAGTGTTTGATGTGGGGGAAAATGAAACAGGAAAGGAATGAGGAGCCCTTAACTCTCCATTCTTGGAGGGATGTCTTGACGGGGAATTTAGCTGACGTCTGTCGACCTGAATCTCTGTCCTGTCATTCCTCCCCCTCGAGGAAAAAAAACCCAACCAGCCACTCCAATCCACCCTTTTGATCGTGGCCCTCAATCGCAAGGGTCTCAATAGGACATGGGATTGCAAGGGAGACTGCGAGGGAGGTGCCATTTGACAACAAAAATGCTGACCAATGGACATCAGGTTACACTTTTGTTGTCAAAATGTCCCCTCTCCTTTTACATCCCAAACGTACACGAATCCCTAAAATCTACAAGAGGGTATTTCTATCTTGTCATTCACGGCCCACTGCACGTCATCCTCAGGATTTCTGTGCCTATTGGCTGAAGGCACTTTGTCCACCTGTCCAGCAGCAATAGTCCAGCAATACTTCTGGTGTATTGCTGCTGAAGTTTCTGACACATTCAACCACTTTTCAGAAGGGTTGACTGAAGTGTCACAAAATGTACCAATTTCTTAATACCATTTGGTCAAATTCTCGACGGTGCTAGAAATCTTTAGTATTGTGTCCTGACATTCTCAAAACCCTCTAGCTTCTCGATGGAGTTTCTCAAAGCTACCACTCATCACATGGCAATGCACATGCCGCTTGCCTCCATCGTCCAAGACCCAACGTATGCCTCGTTGTGATTCACGCTATTGTATGTATGTGCTCAACTTGTTCAACACTTGCCAGGTTTTTGTACCACAGAACAAGGAGTTGTCATGGATTCTGTGAGAGGAATGCCATGACACAGGTCCAAGTACATAATTTGGCAAGGACAAGATGATCAAGAAGCTTTCCAAGAGTTACTGGTGGGAGATATGGTTAACTGTAGGCATTTTATACACTGCTACATGGGTGCATAGGTACCTACGTAGGAAGGTAGCTTCTTAGAAGGTTACTAGGGTTGTAAGGTGTTTTTTTAAGAGACCGTTATAGGTCTTCCAAGACTTTCCTACAGCACCTAATTTGAGTACAAGTTTTGATAGACCCTCCATGTTTTCAATACATACTCTTTGGCGCATATAGGGGAAACTTTCATGCACATATGGGAAATGTCTGCACAAACACAAAACACTCGATCGGATGAGCTCCGCCCCCCTCCCTCCCTCCCCTAAGTGTATGAGAAGAGTGTATGAGGGGGTATAAATGGTGGAAGTCACAAGATGTACACTGGTGTACGTTTTGCACAATATCAAAAAGTATTCCACATGACTACGCTAGTGTATTTTTTTTTGTATCACTTCACATACACTGTGTCATACACTTGTCTCATACAATTTTCCATTGTTTTGGGGAGGGAGTGGGAACACTGGTCCATCGACATTGCATGGTCACCCCCTCCCCTGGAAGTGTACGAGGCGAGATTACGAGGGGATGTATGTNCCCCCCCCCCTCCTCCCAAGTGTACGAGGTGAGTGTATAAGGGGGTCTCTGTGGTTGAAGTCACGAGAAGCACACTAGTGTACATCTCATGGCTTCCTGAAAAATGTCTCACAAGAGTACACTAGTGTCTTTTTTAGTACCCCTCCCTCGTAAACCGTCTCATACACTCACCTCATACACTTTTTTGTTTTGTTGGTGGGTGGGAAGATGGGTCCTTGGACTTCACTTGGACCATTCCCCCCCACACCCACTTCTCGAGTATATGAGGCGAGTTGTATGAAGGGGTCTGCGGTGGAAGTCGCAAGATGTACACTTGTGTACATCTTTTGACTTTCTTGATTTTGGAAAATGAGGTTTGAAGGCAGGGTTCCTATCTTTTTTAGTATCTGTTTTGTGAGTGGTTTGAGTCAGGGATCCAAGAATCCCCCATGCAATAGAAGGGAACCTGTTGGGTCCCGCTATCACAGGGTCCTGCAGGAGCCTAGGCAAGCGAAAAAAAAACCCGCAACTCCGGGTGTGATTGAAGGATGGGATTGGTTGAGGTTTAACTGTTATAATTTCCAATTTGCAAGTAAGTTGAGTGGGGGGTTCGAAAATCCCCCATACAATAGAATGGAACCTGATGGGCCTCGCTACCGCGGGACCCTACAAGAGCCTGGACAAGGAAAAACAGTAAGACCCACACCTCAAGTGAAATTAGGGGTGGCATTTTCGCTCATTGAAGACCCCCGTGGTCCAGAGAACTCGATTGAAAAGAGACAAAGACAAGAGGACAGGCATAGGTAAGCTACATTACTACGAAGATAACAAGGCATGTACGTGGGACCAAAACAAGTCACCAATAATTTCAGCACGTGTTTCAATCATGTTCGACAGAATGTGCAGATCATTGCTGGTGCCAGGAAATTAACAAGTATCATTCATGAAACTGCCATGAATGTTCTTATGATGTCAACTTTGCATGTACACTGAAACATGAGTGCATAGGGGTTGATTGGTCAGAAAACACTGGTGGGAACAGATGTAGATTGATGTGGTGACACGATGCAAATCAGGCGATGCCTGTCCGTGGAAATAATCTCGTCACACAAGGTCACAAGGATTACTCCAACCACTTCCTCTTCCCATAGAACTATGGGCCGACATCTCTATGGACTTTGTGATAGAGTAGGCTATAACTCCAAAATTCTATGATGACATCCTCGTGGCAGTGGACAGATATTCCAAAATTTTGCACTTAATCCTGACGACGACCACCATTACTGCTTAGAGAATAACACAAGTATTTCTAAATCAGATCGTGCGGCTACACGTTGTGCCACGTACAGTGATCAGCAACAGAGAGGACCGCTTTACTAACTTCTTTGGCATGAACAAGTGAAGTGTTATGTCAGTCGGATCCATCTTTAGGCAAACCGACAGGCGAGGAAAATGGAAAAATCAGACCCTTGAACAACTCCTCTGCACTTGACACTGACTGGAAAGTGTCAAACTCCTTTGACACTGACTGGAAAGCAAAACTACCAACCATTCAACTCGCACGCAACTCCACCACTTCCACCGCAACGGGTAAAATTTTATTCAAGGTGGTTTATGGCAAAATTTCGACCACACCAGTAGGACCACAAAGAGAAACTTATATTCCTGCGTTCGACATCCGCTGACAAGAATTCCTCATAACTTGGGAGGAAACACGCCAGAATCTCGTGAAGACATAGGCAACCATGAAGCGAGCAACGGGCCGACATCGCTGCAACGACATTTTCAGTGCTGGCCATGGCATCCTTCTCACCTCNCAAAGCGCAAAACCACATGGTTGAGCCTGTTTGAAGTTAAGTGAATGAAAACTTCAGTTGTTGCTTGAATTCGCCTGCCTGAAAACATGGCAATCCATCCTGTCTTACACTTCAACACGTTTGAGTACTACCGGGATCCCAACAAGAAATTCCATGGCCGAGATATTGCCCCTACACCTACAATCCAAATGGACAGGGATACAAAGTACGTGACTGCAGAAATCCTTGGACATTGTTGCCGTGGAAAAAAACGGCTCCGATGTCGCCAAAACAGGTGGGAGCCCGTCAAAACCTCTGAGATTTCCATAATATGATCAACAGTAACTACAGGAATGACCGGCCTATGTCTACGAACGCGCCAAGACATCATGAGTGAAAAGGGGGAAATTGTTACGTCCAAGACATACACATGTCCCTAAACCTCGCAAGTGTGCATTTATTTCCTTACACTCAAGGCCCACCGCTTCTTGACCTGAAGATTTTTATGTTGATCGGCCAAGGGCATTTTGGCCACCTGTACTGACCTCTTGTACTCCATAAGGTTCTGGCACGTTTGACCACTTTCCACGAGGGCCTTTAGAAGTTTTAGAAACTGTATTGATCTTTTGATACCGTTCCATTGAATTTGTAACGTTGCAAAACTTTTGTACAACTGTGCCAGGATATTCTTGAAACCCCTTAACTTCTCAACAGAATTTCTTGAAGCGACCACTCACGATGAAGCGTCGCACGTATCACTCGCCTCGAGTAACCAAGACCCAACATAAAGAAGTATATTTTGCATTCACGTGTTTTTTCAACACAATTAAGTGAAAGCTAAGATCGACTAAAGTTTCTGGCCGTGAAAATGTGGACATGGTTCATCCAAGGCCACTACAGTTTTTTTGGTGATTGATTTTGGTCAAAACTGGTCGTTCATCTCCTTTGTCTGTCCCTAGAAATTTGGATGTCGCGACTTCAAATTTCAAAATGTTATGAGAGAAATCTCAGGGGTGAGCTACAAAGTGAGGCCCTACTCACACCGTCACCTAGCAACTTGTTACAGGGTTTTGCTTTCCCTCTCTTAAAAAAACCACGAGGGCAAAAGACGCATGCACCCAAGTTTTGGAACTATACAGCTCATCCACCCGTTGTCCAGTGAAAGATACCCTAGCTACCCATCAGCCGCCGCTACCGCCATGCCAGTAACAGAGAAAAAAGACAAAAACGCTGGGCGAGGCCGCATGCCATGCGTTGACGACGCATGGCATGCGGTACCCCCCGCTAGTATCACAAACCCCATTGTTAAAGGGTTTGTAATACTAACGGGGGGTGGATTTTCCTGAGTTGGAGGGGAGTTTGAGACTCCCCATGCATCGAAAGGGAACCTACTGGGCCCCGCTACCGCAGGGCCTAGCAGGAGCCCGCGCAGAACAAAAATCCAAAAACCCCCAGTTTAGTTGGGGATATGGACTGATTGAGGTTTGGATGTTGAACAAATGGATTTGCCTGTGCAAATAAAAAAAAGGGTGTTTTTTCTCAACTCTGAGGGTGCAATGATCCCTTTTTTTCTTCCACGCGCAAACCCCCCAGTCCGATTCAGGGTTTTTGTGTTTGGTGCGGGCTCCACCCATGCCAAACATACAAAACTCTAAATCAAACTGGGGAGTTTGCGAGCTAAAAAAAAGACAAAAGGGTCATTACTCCCTCGCGATTCTCCCGTGGGACTGATACCTCCATGCACTTTTCTTCTTTCTCAACTGTTGACACATGCCGCGAGCAAGCACGATTTCGGACTGGGCTTAATAGGTTATTTTGCCGTTGTGGGGCGGATGAGAGTCACACGTAGCGTTTTATGGGTATCCGAGCTATTTGGCCGAAACTACAAATTGGAGGTCGTGGTTGGGCAGCTTCTTTCATAGTGGAGCCCCTCTTAACCCGCTAAGGCGAGACAACACATTCAGAAAAAAAAAATTGTTTATGATGCGAGATTGTCAATGTTGACCCATGTTATCAAGTCGCACCCCATGATGGACACGAATGGTGGGGCACCATCAATGAGTTGTTAGAACTTTGCAAAAACCCTTGAGTTGTAGCAACTTGTTGGACCTATCCTCGTTCATGATATGTTTTGACTAGAATTTCTTGGTCAAACCGCCACTGATTCATGTCGCTTGTCTTTATGTTGAGTATGACGTCATGTAAGCAAGCCACGTCACCACGTACACAACGTCGGTCCAGTTTCATGTTTTTGAAGAAATCAGTGTTTAAATTGATTACGATACTTGAGAACGGATGCTCTCACACAGGTGTTAAATGAATTTGGTCGCTGGAAAATGGGCACCATGAGGTCAAGAAAAAATGATGAGTTCTTTCTACAAAGTTTAACACAAACGAGTTGATAAGCCTTAAAAACTCAGCTCAGAAGGACTTCTTGCAGTGAGTTGAGTTCATTCTGTGTTAGAGGGGCCCAAGCTTGCCCACCCCTTCTCTACAGCCATGCGTGCCGCTAGATATGCATTCCATGCATTGGACGTCTTTCTGATGCTCGTATTGTGCCACATCCTTGCACAATCTTAGGTGGACAATAGAAAGAACGTGGAAATCTCATGTTCCGCCTGTAGTCCCCGGGACATGAAGCTTTGCGTAGAGGCATAGGAGTTTTGGATTTCTTTCACTGATTTTTCTATGAAACAAGAATTGAATAGGTGCTTGAATAGTCAAAGGAAAGCAATTCATGTAGTTGAATACAAGAGACACTATGGTACAAGTCATTGTGATTCTCTCTATTGTATGTATACGCTCGACTTGCTCAACATTTTTCATCGAAGCACACTTACTGCACAATTCAAACTATCCAAATGTCCCAAATCCCCTTGATTTTCTTTCACTTAGTACCTCATCCATGTGAGCCACTTACGTTCCGCTCGACGTAACACCTTTCCCCCTCAATGCTATCGCAACATTCCATAGTGAAAGTCGCGCTACGTACCAGACATACACGAGTCCCTAGTCTTTCCGGGTGGGGATTTTTGTCATTATAAAAATAGCCCACCATGCTTCGAGACCTCGGTTCTTGCTCCAATGGTCAAGGGTTATTCAGCCAACAGCACTCGTCCCTTCACAAACCTTATCGCACCTTCTGACAACTTTGACCACTTTCGAGAATCGACGAAAAAAGTGACACGACCTTTCGGTCAACTTCTACACGGATCAACAAACATCTTGATCTATGAAGATGCATCTCGCATCTTAACTACCAAGATTTGAAGCCCCCCATTCCTCGAAGGAGCTTCTCAATCCGACCACTCACGACGCAACTCCACACGCGTCGCTCGACAATCGACCCAACGACCTCGACTATGTCTCATTCCTATCTCGACACTTGTATGAATGTGTTCGTTCATTTTGACACTTGTCATCGAAGTACACTTACAGCTGATTGCAAATTTCTCAAGTTTCCTAAATTGTGAATCATGTTCTGCCTCACAACTTTTACCCTTTCATCATCTACGCTCTGTTTGGCATATCACTTGGTATCAGAGCGCAGTGTTGTTGGAGAGGCATTCGAATACCTTACCCATCCGGAGGACTACCTTGCACAAGCCATCACCGCACCTCACGTCAAGGCTTTGCATACTCAATGACTACGATGTGAAGCGAGCGAGCGCATCCGATGACTAGAAGCGGGTCTTTGGCGATGACTTTGGCAATAAGCAGAATGTGCTTATGTATGCGAATCCTAAAGCGGCAGCAAACGCTGGCGTAGCAGGCAATGTGGCAGCCAGATCGACCATGACGGCTCCAACGACCAACCTGGTCGCGGATCCAACAGTAGTAAACCAGGCGCCCTTATCAACAGCCTCGACGACGACAGCAAGAATGACAGGTGGCACCGGACAACAGGCGCAAATCAATAAAGAATCGGCAAATCGTATCTCCGCGCTCGAGGGGATCACCAGCCATCTGCTCCAATGACTTAACTTCATGATGGAGG
>SZWC01020408.1:2983-38020 GCA_023375785.1 Penium margaritaceum
AGGTATTTATGCTGTGTGCTTGTCAGTTGTCATCTCTCTCTGCAATTATATTCAGTTTGAGTTTCCTGACACTCTGTTCGTGTCCCAACCCAGACCCTTGCGGTTTTGTCTCTAACTTGTGACTGTTGTCACACGCTGACCTGGCGCTGACGCCTAGTGTTGCGGCAAGTGGTTAGGAAGGTTCTAGGAAACTTCTCAGGTTAATATCAAGCGCATGTGGGACTCAAGTGGACTCGGCCCTTGTCCTGCTGACCCATACAATATGTGCTGGCTCATGGGTGTCAAACTGTCGCATCGCCGTCCTGCATGGTGCCCGCCTCACTAGCAGCCATGGGTCCATCTGGACCCACTGTGGTGTGCCAGAATGTAGACCGTGAAACATTTGACATGACAAAGAATGTAATAGGCGCGTTTCAATGATGAACCGCGGTACCATGAGAAGTTCATAAGTCTCTATTTCCTCGTTTTTCTTCTTCTACTTCATTGGGAAAGTTGTTCACGTGCAAACATGTCTTCTTCAGATCCGCTCAAGCTCCGAGGTCGTCCCATGCCGCGGCTCTAGTTATGGGTAGGACATTTGGATGCTCCTCAAGTGGGTCCATGGGGAGAAATCCTTCCTCCACGCCCCCGTATGAACCGATTTGATGCGTGGGTCGCGTGGAACAAGATGAAGAGCCTCTGGGACTCCAAGAACTTGGAGCCTTCTCCACGTGATCCATCCGACATGTGCCACATCATGTGTGTGAAGCTGCCACATTGTCGTCCTGTTTGGTGCCCACCACATTGGCAGCCCTGGGTCCATCCGGATTCTCTATGGTGTGCCAGACTCTGAACCACTTAAGTCAGTGAAGGACCGGGTACATTGCTTATCTTGTCATGACATTTTACATGTCAAATCCCGAGTATTGTAGTACGTTTCCACTCTCATTTAACACGCACATGACAAGTCCGACACATCTGTATGAAATGAGTGTTGCAGATCATGAAACATAGTAGAAGTATGTCTTGGTCACCAACAACTTTGGGCATGGCTAATGTGACAGTTGGATATGTGTGCCTACGACCTTGTGTAGTATCCAAACAGACCTCATTAGGCAAGACTGTTATAAGTAGACATCATTTTATCCATCCTGTACCCGGTAGGCGATGTATGTTCCTATACCTTTTTGTTCTCATGTGCCTGGTGTCTTTTGACCTGGCAAGCATACCAAGCACCAATCCCAGTCTTCCAAGTGATCCACTCGACATGTGCCACATCATGTGTGTGGAGCTGCCACATTGTCGTCCTATCTGGTGCCCACCACATTGGCAGCCTTGGGTCCAACCGGATCCTCTATGGTATGCCAGACTGTGAACCACTTAGGTCAGTGAAGGACCGGGTAGATTGCTTTTTTTGTCATGAATTTTTATATCTTAAACACCGAGTATTATTGTACATTTCCAGTCTCATTTAATACGCATATGACAGGTGCGACACATTTGTATGAAATGAGTGCTGCCGATCATGAAACATAGCGGAAGTATGTCTTGGTCACTAAGAACTTTGGGCATGGCGAATGTGACAGTTGGATATGTGTGCCTACCACCTTGTGTAGTATCCAAACTGACATTATTGGGCATGATTGTTATAAGTAGACATAACTTCATCCGTCCTGTACCCGGTAGGCGATGTATGTTTGCATACCTTTTTGTTCTCATGTGCCTGATGTCTTCTGACCTGGCAAGCATACCAAGCACCAATCCCAGTCTTCCACCATTCCATGATGTTTGAAACCAAAGGTTCGGATAACGTTTGCAAGACAAGTTTATGCAACGTAAACATTACTCTAATGGACCAGGCTTTCCGTTCACTACCCACTACTGCACTCGTGGGGGGAGTGTGTGGATCCACCTAATGATTTCACACATGGGGCACAAGCGGACAGGACTGCCAGCCGCCTGTGGAAGATTGGGATTAATGACGATCCCATCGTCGACTTCTTGAAGAGCATCATAGAACACTTCTATTGGAGTGTAGTCCGATAGAGCTCCCATGTCAAAGGGTTCAGGGCACGTGCTGTGATACAGCCTGACCTCGAAACGCCTCCATTCCGCGTGCAACCTCAACATCAAGTAACATGTGCCAGCTCCACATAGGAATGAAGTGACCATAGATAATGCTGTTGGGAATAGGGTGCACTCCATTGAGACTTGGTGCAAATGTTTGAGATAACTACAAATACCTTTGTTCCCTGCTTTTATACTTTGTTAGAAAGCATAAGGTTTCTCTGTCTCACTATGCTAATGTACATGTCTTTCTTGGTACACTATTGCAACAAGTTCAGGTACACACAATGCTTCTGTTCAACTTTGACCATAGCATGAACGTAGAGTTGAGAATGTTGTTGAATGAACATCAGAATACACTTTTCAAATGCAAAAATGGTCTAGGATTCACACCCCCCTCTAACACAACCACTCTAGCTTGGTAATCATAGACTCTGGCTGTCCACTGCTCATGCCTAGTACACCGTACGCCCAGGACTTGGATGTGCTTTCAGAGCAGGCTTGCGGTCAAGGTACACTCCCCTGCACTCTTGCACAGTGACATGATTTTTTTTTTAGCAGAGTGTTCAGGGATTTGATAGAAAATGGACATGTAAACATGTACCTTTCGACATGATTCATGGAAAATCTCACTTTATATCCCAAGTGCATCCATGCCTCTGAATTCATGGCTCTCCACTTGTTCCTTTGCTTCATCATCTGCGTCCTCTTCTCCTGCATCGTCGCGTGTGCCCTCTTCTCCTGCAATGCCTTCTGCGTCCTCTTCCACTCCACCATACCATTCCACGAGTCCGGCAGTTCAACATAGTGCTCTTCTTGTGTGAGCAATCCGTTCTCTAGCTCCGTCGCATACCCCAGGGAGTCCTCACTGCCACTGTCAGACACATTGTCGTCGAGGTCGTGTGCTGCTGCCTCACCAACCTCCTCGTCTGTCGAGGACCCCCCTGGGGTCTGCTTCAGGGTCGCATTCCGAGGCCTCAGTGTCATCGCTTCCTGCCAATTCTTCTCTCCATGCCCCTTCTTCTCTCTGTGCATGTGCATCTACTACTGCTGCTGCTGCTGCTGCTGCTGCGTCACGATCAGCTCTCAGCGCTGCTGCTGCTTCGTGAGGCCAAGTTGCAGCAGGGTTGGGACATATCTTTCTTGTGTGACCTTTACGGCCACACTTGGGACAGATGAAGTTGCGTTTCCGGAGGGGCACACGCTCAATGCGGGTGGTCCTGGGCCAACCACGGCCCCGTCCGCGGACCTGGTTGGCCCCAGCCAGGCGGTGCAGGTTGATGGAGTCTCGATGCGGAGAGTGACGGCATGGGGTTGGCGTACGTGAGGCTCCAGTAGCTCACCGTCTGCCCAGGGCTCACGTGCGTAGTCAGGTCTTCACCCACCTCCATCATGAGGGCACAGGCATGCTGGCATGGCCGGCTGAACTCGCGCCACCGAAAGCACTCACAACTTCCCAGAGAAAGATCCACGCGGTGGCGGACGTTGGTTGGGCAACAAACCGTTGCTGTGGATGGACCCTCTACGATGACGTCGTAGTCACGTGCAACTGCAAAACTGTGAAGCAGGCGTTTTGCAGGAGGTGAGGTAAGAGTCTCGTTGCAATTGGTAATCTGCTCACGACGCTGTGCCATGACGCCTTGCACAAAATAGTACACTTGCAGGAAGCAGTAGAAGGGGTACAGCTTGCGCAGGGACTTCAAACGGGCGTTCAGAGATGCGGACGCATTATTGGTGATGTGCCCCCCTAGGAATTGGACACATGTATAACGTCCACTTCTGTAGAGGTATGCCACCCTGTCCGTCTTGGCCTGGAATGAGGTAGTTCGCTGCGCGTTTGCTGACTACCCGCAGGTGGCGTGCCGCTCGGTGGAACTGCTGTGGGCCAGTGCTTGTGTGCACTTCCACACCTGGTAGGCAGCCTTCTTGATGAAATTTCTCTTGGATGTTCCTCGGCAGATTCCAGGCACAATACGTGTGCGTAGCACCTGGCAAGTGTCTTACAAGAGCCTTCGCTAGGCTAGCTTCTCTGTCCGAAATCATCAATGCACCTACAGAACACGCTGTGGAGTAAGCACGTGCCAGCTGCTCATAGAACCACATTCACTTTTCTTTGTTCTCACTTGACACGAGTGCCCAGACCATGGGCCATGCATGATCGTTTACGTAAAAAAACTGCGCAACCAGCATCACTTGCTTGTGGCCGTTTTTCAGGAAGGTGCCATCCATTGTCATGATGCCCCTTGAGTATTCCTAGCGATGGTGGGTTGCCCCAGGTGTTCCAAACATCTATTTGAACTTGTTTTTTGAATCCATCTCCACCACGACATGCATTGCCGGATCAGTGCATTTCAGGTGCACGCCCACAAAAGTTCTTTGTCAAACTTTGAAACACTAAAGTGAGTTGACGGGTGAACAGCCATGCGCGACCGGCCATGAGACATACCTCTTCACACAGCGTTGGAAATAAAGCCCCTGATTTGGCCTTGGCGCCCAACAGTTGGGCCTGGTCCAATGATCGTGTACGGTAGAGCGCACAGTTCGCCACCTGAATGCCTGCGACTTCTTGGATGATGGCTCTCAGCGTGGCCGGCGGTGTTGTTGGATCCTGTGCCATTTGGGACCAAATGTGGTGTGCTATCCACTGGTGGTTCACGCGGGGCTCCCACGGCCAATACTCGGTGTGCACCAGTGGCTTTCCTCCACATGGGATAGTTTTACCGCTCCCAACTTTGAAGATACAACTATGCGTACGTTCCACGCACAGTACTGTCTCACAACCTTCACACAGCGTACGCAGATCCATCCAGGCTTGCTGCACACCCACTATAGCATGAAGTGGTTTGCTATTGCGTGGTCCTCGATTGCCGCCCTGCAGGCAACCATGTTGCGGTACTTTTTTCCCTACACGATCTGGTCACCTTCGGCCTTTCTTATCTTCTTCGTGTCGTCGGGGGAGCTGTCTGACGTACTCGCACAAGGACAGGAAAGAAGGTTCATTAGCATTCAGTTTAAACAAGAGTAGATTGAAAACGGTGCGAAGGGAAAAATTAGGAAATGACAAACGATACCATATGCATGATCAAGTAGAAAGATAGCACATCGTCAAGTGCGGACATCCACCACAACATGATGTACAAAGAAGCAAAAGCACGTCGTACACAAGTTACCTGTGGAGCCACTAGGATAGAGAACACGGTGCCTTGCCTAGGAATGTGTATAGGGTGGAGCCTCGGTCTGGTCCAGGGAGCGTGGCTCCATCCAAAACAACCACATGTTCTCTACAGCTTCTTCTTCCAAACGTCTTTCCAAGTCCTCATTGTCCCAATCTCTGTTAAGCTAGAAGAAGAGTTCTTTTTCGGCACCTGAGTCACGGTTGAAAACGTGGTGTGTCGGACTCTGGGGCTGAGTTGGAACCGGCACTAGAGGAACTCCGTGCTCGGGAGGCCGATACGCACGTGGCTGATCCATGTGTTGCTGATCCATCATCACCGTAGTACTAAATCAGGATTACCGCTCATCCCCGGGAGCGCTTGCTCTGTTCACCGTTGTCGTTGAAAAGTCTGCCAGTTTTGAAACAGTGGAAAAATGCCGAGAACTCGTGCGAGGGTTTTGCTAGGTAGTTAATGCATCGGTTGCCCCTCTAGCACCTTGATGCTCTAGTGCCAAGTGTTATGCCGAGCCGAGCAACGGTGGGGTTCACAGGGATGAGGTGAGGGACAGAAATGACTTGTGGTTTTGGGACAAATGGACAATTTGTATGAAGAAGTTGGTGTACTTTGATGACAAGTGTTGAGTGCGTCGAGCACGTACATGAATTGCCTAGAACTAGAATGAGGCATAATGAAACCTGTGGAACGGGACACCGGAGGCTTGGACAGATGGCCAAAATGCCCTTGACGATGCTACGTACCAGACGAACACAAGTCCCTTATCTTCGCAAGTAGGCATTTATGCTATTACACAAACAACCCATCAGGTCGCGAGAACCACGATATTCACTCTGACGGCCGAGGACAAACTGGCCAACTGCCCCGCCCTTGGTGGATATTCTCGAACCTTCTGATAGCTTCGACCACTCTCGCAAACCTACGAACAGAAGTGTCACGACCTTTTGGTCAAATTCTTGATGTATCACGACAAATCTGGATTTATCAAGATGCATCGCGCATCGTCACCGTTGATTCTTGAAGACCTCCGACTTCTTGATGGACCTTCTTGAACCTTACCACTCACGATGTGACTCCGCACGCGTTTCTCGACATTCGACCCAACGACCCTTACTACGCTTCATTCACAACTCGTCACTTGTATATGCATGTCTGATCATTTTGACACTTGTTATCAAATTACACTTATTGCTAATTATAAGTCGCTCAAGAATCTGAAAGAATTCTAAATTGTGTTTTGCTTCGCAACTTCTACTTGTTCACCATCTATAATGTGTTCAGTGTAACACTTGGAATCTGTTGAGAGGTGCGATTACTACACTGGTTTTAAGCTGTGATTTGATGAAGAAGGCACTGCATTTGGAGCACTGTACAGGAATTGACGGATTGCATGGTGAATTTGGTGTCCACTTCTACCGGGAATTCTCTCCTATATTGGCCAGATAAACTTTGGCAGCTAGCCCTGAAGGAGTCTAAAGGGCCTGGTGTATAGTATGGTGCATGCTGGCATGCGCAAGAGGGTTGTGCTTGCTTGTAGTGAGCTCTAGGAGGGAGGGGATCTACCTACTGCGCAGCACTGCACAGCTACCCTGGTCAGAGAGTCCTCTAGCTCACTGGAAAGGAATCATGCACCCTGAGCATGAGGCCTACGTTGCATCATCATCCACATGCATGAATTCTAGGCCTTTCAACCTGCATGGGCCAATCTGGCATGAGCTTCAGGAGTCTCCTAATCGACGAATTCGATGTAGCAGCATGGCAAGATTAACGGTTGTTAGAGGAAAGCCTGAAGAGTAAGCAACCTCTTTGAGAAACTTCACCTAAAGACTTGACAAAGCTTCCTCAAGGAGGAAGCTTCCCACTAGGATAGTAGGCATGCCAGTAACAAATTTGAACTAGAGGAAGCTTCTCCTGGAACGAAGCTTTTCCAAGAGGCAGCAGACCTGAACCATCTTAAGGAAGCTGCTTCTTCAGGTGGTCAACTTGCCAGATCCACAGATACAAAAGAACAGAAGTCCTCTCAGTTCAATCTATCTCAACATTATGCACACACTCAACTCTGCTCAAGCCTCTGACTCTGGAGTCCAGACCAAGACTCTGTTGGAGATCCCTCCAAGGCCCCCATAAGTCTGGCAAGCCCTACCATCCTGGGTGGAGGTTGCCCTGGAGGCCAGTCAACCTGGAGACTGCACCCAGACCCTTGCCACGACGGCCCACAAGGCCTAGCAAGGCATTGCCCATCAGTGAGCCAGGAACTATGCTAGCCTAGCTTGCCTTGGCTTTTAATGTACAAGAGCTGTAGTATGTAATAATCACGACTCAGTTTTTTCCCATCCAAGATTCCCTGTTCTTTCTCTTGCTATTGTACAAGCTGCACTACTGATCACCCTAAGGTTCTAGATGGAAGGTTCCTAATACTTGCTGCTTTTCTGAGAAAATCATCTGTATTAAAGTGCTACGGTGTTGGAGAGGCATTCGACTACGTCACCCATCCGTAGGCCTACCTGGCACAAGTCTTCAGCGAATCTCGCACAACAAGACTTTGTGACAGACGTGATGCAAGCTAGCGCAACCGATGACTAGTAATGGGTTTTTGGCGATGGTTTCGGCGATGGAGGAGCAGGACGTGCCGATGCACACGAACCCTAGCAAAAGCTAGCGTGGCAGGCGTTGCGTCAGCTATAACAACTCCTACAACTTTGGCGACCAATCTGGTCACGGAACCAACGGCAATGAACCAGCCGTCCCTACCAATAGCCTCGACAACGATAGCGGGGACGACAGGTTGCACTGGAAGACAGGGACGGATAAACAAGGAGCTGGAAAACGGGATCTGTGCACCCAAAGGAATCAACAACAACCTGCTCCACCAACTCAATGTTGTGATGGAGGCTCTTTGTAATGCAAGCGCGCATGAAGCGGTGTACGTCGAGAGAAATCTTCAACTCTCAAGCAAACCCACAATCCGTCCGGCTCCACTAGAATCGTTCGATCCTGCAAACTCAAAAGGACCAACGGTTTGGATGTGGCTGACGAGTTTGGAGGTGTGATTGACCTCGCGACCGCGCTTTTGCGTGGCACAATGTTAAGTTGGTGGTCCGACCTAAAGGCCATCCAACGGCAGCAGGAGACCGGCAGAGCATCATCAATAGCTCACGGCACCCATCTCACATCACCGACCGCAGGCGTTCTACCCTTGGAGCAGATCAACCCATAGTTGCAAGACGCGCTAACGCCACCAACCAACTAGAATGAATTCTCGTGACACAATACTCGCACGCTTTGGACGACTGAACGAGAAGTCGGACGCACAATACTAGCTTCATGGTCTACGTAAGCAGTCCAGTGTGACGAAGTACACATTGAGATTTCTCAAAATTATCACCGGAGCAGACATTGCCCCCAACAAACTCTGTTTTCACTACAACAACAGCCTCAAGCGAGACATCCGACAAGGAATTGCTATTTTGGGCATCAAGAACGACTTGACACGGATGATCACAGTAGCACAAAGGAACGACAGCACCAACTACAACGCTCGGATCTAGGAATCCTACAGTTGGCGACCTCCTAACCACAACCATCGTGGAAATGGAAGAAACAAGTCGGCGGACTCCGCGACTCTGGTGGAAGTGGACGCAGTCAACCACAGAGACATGTGAACCTGCTACAACTGTGAAAAATTCGGGCACATTGGTTGCAACTGTTGTAACAAGTGACAAGCCAAAAGGGGGGGGGGGGGGTTGCAAAAAAATGAGCCAGGAAACGGCAAAGGGCAGGAGTAAAAGGTACAACTCTTATTCGTGAGGAGCAATCTGCGCCAAACGATTGCCCATCTGAACGGCCCACATCACCGCAAAGGGTTTCTGAGATTGCAAAGTTTGACGAGGGGTAGAAGGATGACCAGCCGGCGATACTGCTAAAGGTTCTGCCTCGAGGATCCAGAAGTCGCAGAATAGTACTGGCACTATTGGATGGGGGAGCTTCACACAGCTTCGTAAGCAATGACATGGTTCGCAACTTGGGTTTGCAGACCAAACCAAGGGTTTTTAAAAGAAAAAAACAATGGGAGACAACAGGCACGAAGACTCTCAGAACCATTACGACTACAAGTGGGAGATATTTGGGATGAAACGGTCTGGAGGTCTTGTCAAATGAGCGACCAAAAAATCATCCTTGGATGAGATTTCCTGTACCGGTACAATCTGGAGGTCGACTGGAACAACGGCGGTGTCTATGTGAAGTTTGACAACGCCAAACAACAACTTCCACGTGCAGGACAGAAGTCGACAGTAGAAGCAATAGAGGTGGAAGCATTAGAGGAAGTCGCGGAAGCCGAGAAGTGACAACCTGTGCAGTCGATACGGCTGAACGTGGCCAAGTCCTGTATACAACGAGGGGCTCGTGCATGGCTTGTACATCTCGATCCAATGGGAGAAGTGGAAGTGGTAGTAGCTGACTCATCATCTGCGTCATAAGCCTCATCGGCCTCGATGAAGTTCGCGATGGTACCCGAAGTGTTCGCACCACTCATCGAGGAGTTTGCTAATGTCTTCCCTGACAAACTCCCGAAGACCTTAGCTCCTAAGCGAGACATCAACGATCGCATCAAATTAAAGCCAGGCAGAAAACCTACCGTCCAAGGGGCCTATCGAATGAGTGATCACGAGCCGACCGAGCTGAAAATGCTGCTCGACGAGATGCTTGGTCAGGGGTTCACCTGCCGATCCACATCAACTGGCAAGATGCGGATGTGCGTGGATTATCGGGCGTTAAATGACACTACCATCAAGAACCCTCCTCCTTTAGCGGACAAAGTTTTTGACCAACTTTGAGGAGCCTTGATTTTGAGCAAAATCAACTTACGTAGCGGATATCACCAGATACACGTGGTAGCCGCCAATATCCAGAAGAGAGCATTCCGAACCCGCTACAGGCACTTTGAGTTCACGATCATATCGTTTGGTCTCACAAATTCCCTAACGACATTTATGGCAGCAATGAACATCATTTTCCGTCCGTACGCCGACGATTTTTTCGTGGTGTACCTCGACAACTCCTGGTGTACAGCCGCACCTCGGAGAAGGACGATGGACATTTCCAAAAATTTCTCGAAGTTTTATAAAGAGAGTTTTTTTGGGGAAACTCTTGAAATGGGACTTCGGTCGTCATTTGATCGAGTTTTTAGGTCACGTCATCAATGGCGGATGGATCACCATGGATCCGAAAAAAGTGGCAGCAGTCGCTGATTGGCGGACACCGACCAACGTGTGAGAAATTCAAGTTTTTCTTGGATTATACAATTCCTACCAGCAATTCGTGCAGGACTACGTGCAAGTGTCAGTGCCTCTTTCTCACCTCAAAAGAAAATGAGTGACGATGGGGAGACAGGGAACAAGAAGCGTTAACCGCTTTGCTGAACGCTGTGACCTTGGCGCCATCCCTACAATTAGCCGTTCCTATGGTCAACTACGTCATAGAGACGGATGCATGAGACCGAGCCGTTGGCACCATTCTTCTACAAGATCATGGCAACGACGAACAACCGGTTGCCTACATGTTTCGAAAACGACAAGGACAGGAACTCAACTACGCGGTCCACAAGAAAGAGATGCTGGTAGTCGTGCATGTGTTCAAGACGTGGCAATGGTACCTAGAGTGTCGCTGATGCATTGTGCACACTGACCACCACGCGTTGAAATATTCGAAGACGCGGCTGAATCTCAGCCAACGTCACACCTGATGGATGGAGTTCCTTGGGTCTGCGTTCGACTACAAAATTGAGTACCAACCAAGCAAAACCAATCCGGCAGACGCACTCAGCCGTCGACTAGATCTAACTATGGACGTGGCAACCCTATAACTACAATGAGACCCATACCACAAGCGATTGTTCGCACAAGGCTACGACAAGCACGGTGGATATTATAAAACCAAAATATAGTTTGACGCACCCTACTGACAACAACGCTTCACTCGTCAAGTGGTCGTTCTCCCAAACGACTCACTTTGCCGTATTATGCTCGAAGAGTGCCACGATACCGGACCAGGTGGACACTTTAGAGAAGACAAGATGCTAAAGAAGTAGGCGAAAAACTGTTGGTGGGACTAGATACAATTCAACATGGCCAGCTTCTACAAAACTTGCGACACACATCAGCGATAGAAATCTCGTCGCACGAGGCCACCTGGACTTCTACAGCCGCTCCCTGTTCCAACGGAACCATGGGCAGACATCTCCATGGATTGCGTCACGGGGTTACCGGTCACACCCGAGGGATATGATGCAACCCTTGTGGTCGATGGCAGGTTTTCTAGAATGTCCCACTTCATCTCGTCAACGGCCACCGTCATCGCCGAGGGAACAGCATGGCTGTTTCTAAACAACATCCTGTGGCTATTCAGCATACCAAGAACCATCACAAGTGGCATAGATGATTGATTTACCTGCAGTTTTTGGCATGAACTGATGACTCGCTACAACAACATAATTCAACTTTCAACGACGTTTCATCCTAAAACTGATGGTCAAACCAAGCGAACAAATCAGACGCTCGAACAATCACTCTGAACATTATGCAAACCTCACAGGCCAGATTTAAGAAGATGTGTGGACGCCTCCTAGCGACACAGCCACCGACTAGGCATCGCTGCGTGGTCAAACGGTGACGATAGTCACAGGTCGTGCACACAACGGCAAGGGTGTGGCTAGGAGACACATAGCAAAGTGTGAGAATGCTTCAATAGCATTTGCAGAGAGAGAATGACAAATGACAGGTCCATGGCATGAGTACCTGCCGCGGCGCACGGCGGGTGTCGCACGTGACAGCGCAAGATCTGTCCTAAAACCGGCGCAAGACCATTGTTTTGGCCACAACTCTGCACAAACATGTGAGAATGCTACGCCGTCTGAACCTAGACGTGCATAATCACAAGCCGGACGCTACGTCTGGTCACATGCATGCATCCGGTATCAAATGGTGGACACACAATGCAAAAACATGCAAATCTGGCCCATAGCCAGTCCATCGATAAAATCCTGTGTACTGCAGAAAAAGTGCAGGAGGTCCTGGGTAACGTCTTGAGCTCTGGAACGGTCTTCAGAAAGCTCCAAGCTGGTAGTCCACCACCGGATGACACACAGATACCACCAGGGTCCGCATCAGGGATCTGCACGAGTATGGACACGGCTGAATGGTCATAGTAAACTGTACACGTCGACATGAACGTAAAAAATCATGACACTCCCCCATGACCTGATGGTATGTATGTCCATATACGTGCAGCTCTGAGACAAGTACAACAACGAGTGCAACGACAGATGCGACACAAACACAAATTAACCCCACACCCAACTGCTCTCAGGTAAGGGGCGAAACCCAATAGAACGAATGGCCACCAAGAACTTTCTGCGTGCTAGTGCCTTCGTCAAGAAGTCAGGACGTTGCATGTCAGTGCCAACCCAAATTACGGAGATCACGTGTCGCGCTACTAGATCACGCACAAAGGGATGCTCAACCGCAATGTGCTTTGTGCAAGCATGAAAGACACCAGATTTCTCCATAATGGCAAGAGCACTCTGGTTTTCACAACGGAGCTCAATAACAGGTACTATTCGAGCCATCTCAAGGAACAGGCGTTGCAGCCATAATGCCTTAGTAGCCCCTACACCTAGAGCAACATACTTTGCCTCCAATGAGCTATGTGCAATGCAACCATGCTTCCCATTGTACCAGGACACAGCAGTACCACCGAGGAGGAACACGTAACCGGTACAACTGCGTCCATTTGGGCTCCAGGCCCAGTCGCTATCAGTGTAGCCGTCAAAGACCACCGAACATTGTCGGTGAAAGCAGAGTCGGAGGTACGGTGTGGAGACCACTTACCGCACCACTCGCATAGCCGCATGAAGGGCTCTAGTGCATTTAGCCTACAAAAAATGGGCAAGGAGGTTGACGGCAAAGGCGATGTCCGGACGTGTGGTAGTGGCCAGGTACATCAGAGATTCGATGATATGGAGGTACAAGGTCACATCCACTAGCTCTCCTGGCTGTGTGGGATCATCCACCTCAGGGCATCCTGCCCGTCAGGCATGAGAGGTGTGGAAGCCGTTGACACTACACCGAGGAGGTCGCTGAAGCACTCCCCCACAACATGTGGGTATCATGCCTGATGTAGTAGTAGAGTACGACGTCTGCGGTCTTGTACTATCTCCATGCCAAGAAACATTGCTACAAGACCAAGGTCCTTCATCGTGTAGGCAGTTTGGTGGACAGCCTTGGCCTCCTTCACGGCCTCCAATGAAGGAGATGCAAATAGAAGGTTGTCGACATAGACCAGGATGGCGGTGAACCGCTCTGGCCTCCGTCGGATGAACAGAGAGGGATCTGCCTCGCTCTATACACATCCTACATGAGTCAGGGTGCTAGTGATCTCCTGGTTCCAACACCAAGGAGACTGCTTGAGGCCGTACAACGACTTGTGCAAGTGCCAGACCTTGTCACCGTCCTCAAAGCCAGGTGGTTGAGCCACGTAAATCTCCCCATCTAGAGAGCCATAGAGGAATGCTTTGTTCACATCTATCTGGTGCAGTTCCAAGTCATGTTGAGCCACTACATCAAACAGAGCTCCAGCTGAGGTCAAGCGGTTGACAGGGGCAAAGGTGTCAGTGTAATTGATGCCCTCAATATGAGAGTACCCCTTGACGACCAAGCGAGCCTTGTGGCGTTCCAGTGAGCCATCCGGCTTCACTTTCCTACAAAAGACCTACTTGACCTGAATAGTCTTCCTCCCAGGTGGAAGGTCGACTAGCTCATAAACTCCATGCTCTAGGATGGCGCAAAGCTCATCCTCGCAGGAAGTACACCATACGTCAGCATCCTGTGATGAGAGAGCTTCCCTCAGAGTGCCCGGGTCAGGCGCCATAGAGGGAGAGCTCTGCGTGGCACGAGCGCATACCTCAGTGCTATGTCTGATAACCACAAGATCGGCTGCTGCATCACAAGCAATGTGAAACTCACGATTGACGAGATCATGCCCTACGGGACATGCTCGATGTACCTCTGTGTGCTTAGTGTGAACACTCAGGTCTAGTGCCTTTGTGCCGGGATCACCACTCGCGATGCCGCGAGTGGAGCGCCTGGGTGCGAGACCACACACTCGCTGAGCTCCGGAGTCCAATGGTCGTAGAAGACCACCAGGCTCACGGGAGTAACCTGGGCTTGATGGCGCACCTCAAGCTTAGGAAAAGGCACGATCGCAGCTGGGGAGGGCTGAGGCAAGGGAGTTGGTGATGCCGTGCGAGGAGATGCGTGTGTGGGAGACACGGGACTCGGTGTGATAGTAGGAACAAGTCAGGCAGTGCCACGCACACAGGGAGGAGTGTCGACGTACACAGGTATGGTCACAGGAGTACACACATGTATAGGATCATGGATACCTTGGGGGTGCGAAGGAACAGGGGTAGAAGCCGGCGGTGCTGGAGAGGTCTCTGGGCCGACAGCGAAGATTGCTGGGTCATCAAGAGTTGGAGACCGTGAAGTGGAGGGAGCTCGAACGGACACATTAGCCTGTGGAGAGGTGCTTGCAAGCGCAGACTCCCCCATCCATCGAGAAACCTCACATGTAGGAACGTGCGTGAAGGATAGCAACGTAGTCAATGTTAGATCACGGTAGGTGAGGGACTCAATGAAGAGTGCATCGCAAGACTCAACAACACGGCGAGGAGGAGGATCTTAGAAGCCCTGGGCCTTCGACCGCGAGAAGATGCGACGGAGGCACACAAGCGACCCCGTGGTGAGACCTTGGACCTCTGCTGGTCCTCGGTGTACTACATAGAAGCTAAGGATCCGCAGACGCGTGCAAGGCACAGGTCAACACCGTGGCCAAACCAGAGCTCATACTGTGTGACGTGGTCCGGAAGAGGACCGTGCGAGAGGCAGTTCCAGACCCAAGTCATGTAGGTGAATCCTTCAAAAGCGATGGACTTCGAGAGACCGCACTCAGACCGCATAGCGCCAACCGCATCCTCCATGGTGCGGTTCCAGCGCTCAGAGACATTGTTCTACTGAGGAGTAACAGGACCAGAGACCTGATGAAAACCCCGTGCTCAGTGAAGAAATTGTCCATCTCGCCAAGAAACTCGCCGCCGCAAAATGAGCGGAAGGTATGCAGTGTGTGACCGGACTGACGTTCAGCCATCACTAGCAAAAGGTGAACCGCGAGAGCGGTGTCACACTTCTAGCACAGGTTGTAGACCAACCGCATCTGGATAAAGTCGTCAGTCAAGGTCTGGACGTATCGACCACGATCTGACAGAGACTCGACAAGAAGATGACCAAGGAGGTCCGAATGGACTAACTCGAGGGGGCGAAGTGTGCGAGAACGGGAGTAAGGGTAGGTGCAATGATGCATCTTACCCTGAGCCCTGAAGAGACAGTCGGTCTTGGACGGCTTCTCCAAAGAAGCTGCATCAAGACCGAGGGCGGGCTGTGTCCGAATGAGCTTCGACACGGTGTCGGAGCCTACATGACATAGACGCCAATGAAGCAATCATTGGTGCTCTTGAGAGAGAACGCTAGTGACAAACACACAAGCTTAGGGGGAGGGGGAGCGAGAAGCAAAAGTCCGACTGGCACAATACAGGTCGTCCAGAACATAGGCACGGAGAACATCGCTACGATTGTCAATGGTAGTCACAGTCGCGAAGTCTACAATGTGCTCCACACAGAGTCCCATCAGTGTGCAGGCACGGAAAGCAAACAAACGGAGCTCAAGGTCAGGGACAAAAAACACCTTGGAAAGATACAGGGGGCCAGACGGACCATTGACACACAGGACCCCAACACCCTAGACTGGCAAGGACTGACCAGAGCCTGTGCAAACAGAACAAATAGACGTAGCAGGGCTGAGAATAACGAAGTCACTATGACGAGAGATCATGTGATGAGTGGCACCGGAATCGATGATCCAAGTACCACCGGAATCACGAGTGGAGGACGTTACGGTACAACGGGCTACAGAACACTCGGTCAAACAGACGTTGGACAGCAGGTGGGGAGGTACGACGAAGAGCACAAAGGTAAGACTCATGAATCCAATCGGTACACGTAGGCCCATCGTCATCACATGCCGATTGTGCCCCTCCATATGAGCCATCTTGATCCACAAGAACAGACGAACACACAGTCTGTGAACCAACCGGATGTGGAAACACACTCGCACCTCCCTGAAAGCAAAGTGCCAGAAGGTGTTTGAGCTGAGTGATGTTACGGTCACGTGGGTTTGGGTTGCCGCTGCTTGCCGGTGGTGAAGCGAGAATTGTTGCGGTCATGGTTGCCGTGAGCCTAGAGGATGTGTTGCTCGACGTAGACCATAGTGCGTGCGCAGCCTAAAGACCGCGAGCAATCCGCACCCAGTCCAGGGGCTGCTGGAACTCGGTGTAGCAATGAGGACCTTCACAGGTGTACCAGTGAAGAGAGCTTCTATTGCTACCACCCGATGACGGCTGTTTCTGTGACTGCTGATGGCACAAGCCGCGCCTCTGCTGCCACTTCTTCCCCTATGCTGCTGCCGCAACACCCTGTGTCTGAGTCGATGTAATCGGGGTAGAAGGGGAAGAGGAGGAAGTGGTAGAGGATGGAGAAAGAGACTACGGGAGGGGCGTCGGTGGTGATGCGACGATTACTGGAGCAAGGGAAGTCTCCTGATGAGCTAGGGCTGCCTCACGGTCGGAAGTCACTTGGAGGAAGAGCTGGTGCGCCCAGGGAAGAAGCTGTAATGAGGCCGATAAATGCTGGAGCACGGCGACACTGTACCTTGTGAAGATGTCTGTGTGCTCAAGGCGAACTCCGAGCATGATCGTGCAGAGCGTCCACAGTTGTGTACCTCTGGAGGTCCCAAGGCGCGTGTAGATGCGCATGGCGTGTCACCAGTAATCGGCTGCAGGCTAGGCAGGCCCTTGACGAAGGGAATGAAGGGAACGAATGTGAGCATCACGGGTGGCGCACGTCTCAACAGCAAGCAAGGACAATGCCAGGTCCCAGCCCTTGCGTGGATCTGTGCCAGTGCCTGTACCGTCCTCGCAAAAAAATGAGCGAAAGTCGACGACGGTCTCGCGCGGCATGGCGTAAAGAAGTCCTTACATCACCCTAGCCACTGTCAGCACCTGTGCTCGGTCCGTTGTCTGATACGGATTGTGGTTGTAGGGCCACACTCCCTTTGAAGTGGCCCAAACATGCAAAGGATCTCCCAGCAGTCAAAGCTGTTCTCCTTGACATAACCTAGGGGCAATGTTTTGAAGTCCTTGGGTTGCCGCTTCGTAGGGAGAGCAACCACGGGCCGAGAAGGATGAAGGATGGGGAAGACACGGGAAGAGGGAAGTTGCTGGGGTGGAGATCAGGTGAGGATCAAATCTTGGGAAACCGCGATGTGTGTGGGGCTCGAGAGCTCATCTGGAGTTGGCGGAGACGCTCCTGAAGTACACGAATCTCACGCTCAGGGGAGCTGCCCTCCATGCATGGCATATTTGGATCCTCATTACAAGGATCAAGAGGTGGCGGGTCGCATCCAGCTCCTGTCTCCTGTGTTGGAGCTAACTGCTATGTAGAGGGTGCGACACCGGCAGCTCTCTCAGAGGTCTGACGTGGGGCCGTGGACTAACCCAAAAGAAGCTCAGTGAGTGTACGGATGGCGTCAATCTGCTCCCGTTGTAGGCGACGCATCTCATCCTGCTGGCTCTGCAGGTTCGCAGGTCCTACGAGCGTGGGCTCATGACCCCCGAGGAGGAAGAAGAGAGATCTAGCATCCTCTTTCCCTCATCACCGGATGGAGCCATGTCACCGCTCATTATGGGCCAAGAGCTCAATGTTGGATTGCAAATATATCAATGTTTCTCAAGGAGTTGAAATGCTGGCAATGTTTGACTTTCCGACAAAATTTGACTAAAAAAAAGTGCTGACATCAGCAGGTGGTTGCTGACATCAGCATGACTTAATGACGTTAGCAAGAAAAATGCTAACGTCAGCTCCCCTCCTTTCCCCCCTTTCCCATTTTTTTTGGTTGTTCCCCTGTTGCATAGGGGGCGGTTGCTCCACAGTAGCCGCGCGGAAGTTGCACAGAAGCTTTGCAACTGCTTCCGCTCGGCTGCTACTACTGCTACTGCACGTGCACCACCAGGAGCAGCCACGTGGCTGCTTACACAACTGTGGCAGCAGCTACATGCTGCAGCTGTGCTGCAGCACAGCTGTGCTCTACTACTTCAGCCGTTGCACGTAGTGGCTGCTTCGCGATGTTGCCGCCGTGCGCTACTACTGCGCTGCTGCTCTATTGCGCTACTGCTGCTGCTACTGCTCTATGATGCTGCTACTACTGCTCAATGCTGCTACTGCTGCACGGTGCTACTACCCGCTGTCGCCGCCACTACTGCGCAGCACTACTAAGCGCTGCTCCTGTCGAGTTGTTGCTGTCGCTGCCAGCCGTCGCCTGCCACGGCTGTGGCTTGCTACCGCCGTTGCTGGTGCCAATGCCAGCAATTGCTAGTGGCTACCGCCTGATGCACGTGTCATGTGCTGCTGCTCGCGGCTGCTGCAGATGCACTCTCACGTGGGTGACGTCGCCGGCAGTCGGTGTCGTTAGCAGGTCCGTGTGGATCGGCAAAAGCGGTGACACTCACTGCTTCTGCTCCGCGGCATCTCTACTGCGTAGCTCGGCGAGAGGTGTCTCACCGCTCTGATACCATGAGAAGATGCGTGGAAGCTTCCTAGCGACACAGCCGCTGACGAGGCGTCAGTGCGTGGTCAAACGGTGACGACAGTCATAGGTCGTGCACACAACAGCAAGGGCCTAGCTAGGATACACAAGGCAAAGTGTCAGGATGCTTCAATAGCATTTATAGAGAGAGAATGACAAATGACACGTCCGTGGCATAAGTACCTGCCGTGGCGCACGGCTAGTGTACCTGTCGTGGCATGCGGTAGTGCAAGATCTGTCCTAAAACCGGCCCAAAAGCACTGTTTTTAGCCATAAATCTCCGCAGACATGTCAGAACGCTATGCTGTATGAACCTAGATGTGCAGGATCAAAATCCGGACGTTGTGACTGGTCATATGCATGCATCCGGCATCAAACGGTAGACACACAATGCAAAAACATGCAAATTTGGCCCACGGCCAGTCTACCCATAGACTCTTGTGTGCTTCAGAAAAACTGTAGGAGGTCTCGGGTAGCGTCCAGAGCTCTTCAACGGTCATCGGTCAGCTCCAAGCTAGTTGTCCGCCACCGGATGACGCACCGGTACCACCAGGGTCCGCATCAAGGATTTGTTGTGATTTGTGACGTTCCTGTCGACCTGTACAATTTACTGTGACCACTCGGCCGTGTCCATGCCCGTGCAGATCCCTGATGCGGACCCAGGTGGCACCGGGGCATTGTCTCGTGGTGGACTACCTGCTCGGAGCTGATCGACGGTCGCCCTAGAGTTCTGGATGCTGTCTGGGACCTTGTACAGTTTTTCTGTTGCTTGTAGGATTTTATCAATGGACTGGCCGTGGGCCCGATTTTGCATGTCTTTCCATTGTGTGTTCACCGTTTGTTGCTGGATGCATGCATGTGACCAGTCGTAGCGTCCAGCTTGAGATTCTGCACGTCTAGGTTCAGAGGGCGTAGCGTTCGCACTTGTCTATGCTGAGTTACGGCAGAAGCAATGGTTTTGGGCCGGTGTGAGGACAGACCTTGCACTGCCGCCTGCGACACCCACCGCTCGCCGCGGCAGGTACTTATGCCATGGACCTGTGATTTGTGATTTCTCTCTGTAAATGCTATTGAAGCATTCTGACACTTTGCCTTTTGTCCCCTAGCCAGACCCTTGCCGTTGTATGCACGACTTGTGACTGTCGTCACTCTCTGACCAAGCATTGACGCCTAGTCAGCGGCAATATCGCTAGGAAGCATCCACGCATTTTCTCATGGTATCAAAGCAACAAGACCCCTCTCGCTGAGTTGCGCTGCAGAGACGCAACACCAGCAGCAATAGTGAGAGTCACCGCTGCCGCCGTATCCTAGGACTCGTTGTACCTGTTTTCAACAACGACATTGTCACTCAGTCCCCACCACCACATCGGGTGAGCTGCGGTATTTACTGGCTCCAACAGCAAGAGCTGCAGCAGCACCACCGGATGGCAGCAGCAGCCGTGTTTTGTTGCCAGCCTGTATACACAAAAAGAAGGAATAGCAGCTCACAACAGCAGCTTGCGGTGGCGGCGGCTGCGAGAACTGACAGCGCGTAGCGAGGGTAGCAGCTCGCAGCAGCAATTGCATCAGAAATCGCGAGCAGCAATAGCAGCGTAGCAGTATGAGCAAAAGCAGCAACAGCATAGCAACAACATTGCAGTTGCTACAGCAACTGCAGCGTAGTAGCACCAAAACAGCAGCAGCGGAAGTAGCAACAGCACAGCAGCAGCATTACAATAGTGCAGCAGCAACATTACAGCTACTGTGTAGTTTATGCTACGGAGAATGTGTGCAACCCTTGCGCAATTGCAAGCAGGGGGTGACAAGGTCATCCCCACCGGTCACGTGAGTTTGCGTGTCCTTCCAAAAGAAGTTGGTGTAAAAAATCGCTGGCGTAAAAGGACAATAGCAAAAAAATACTAGCTTTTTTTTTGCTAGCGTAAGAAACGCTAACGTCATCATTGGCTGTGCTGACGTCAGCAATATCGGGGTCAAAACATCAATTTTTTTTTACACTTGAAATCCTCGAGAAACGCAATCGGTTTCTTGTTCGGAGCATTTTTTGCATTCTACCCCATATTGAGAGCTGACATGGCTTCGACCGGTGACAAGGGCAAAGGACCACTAGATCCTTCTTCCTCCTCCTCTGGAATCACGAGCCCACGCTAGCAGGCCATTGCGGACCTGCGGGGTCAGCAGGATGAGATACGTCGCCTACAACAACAACAGACCGACGCCATCCACACGCTCACTGATCTTCTTCGGAGTCAGTCCACGGCCCCACATCACACCTCTGGGGGAGTCGGCGGTGTCACATCTTCTGCATAGCTGTCAGCATCTACACCGAGGAGAGTGGCAGGACAAGACCCGCCACTTCTTGATCCTTTGGAAGAGGACCCTGATATGCTAGGCATGGACGATGACACTCCCGAGAGGGAGTTTCGTGAACCTCATGAGCGTCTTCGCCACTTGCAGACGCGTTCTGGTTCCCTGTTTCCGAAGATCCGATCTTCGCGTTAGACCGATCTCGGTGACTTTCCCTGTCTCGATATCTTCCCCATCCCTCGTCTTTCCCATCCTGTGATTGCTCTCCCTACGGAGCGGCAACCTATGGACTTCGAGACACCGTCCCCACGATATGTCTGCGAGGATGGCTTTGACTACTGGGAGACCCTCTTCCAAGTATGGGCCACTTCAGGGGGGGGTTGGCCCTACTACCACATTCAGTACCAGGTTACGGACCGTGCTCAAGTGATGACAGCGGCTCGGGCGATGTGCGGACTCCTTTACGCCATGCCTCGCGAGACTGTAGTGGACTTTCACCCCTTCCTTAGAAGGACGACATGGGCGCGGGTGCTGGCCCACGTCAGGGCTAGGGTCTTGCTTTGTCCCTGCTTGCTGCAGAGACGCACGTCACCCGCGCGGCTTACATCCGCGCCTTCCAATCCCTTTGTCAGGGACCTGCCGAGCCCGCAGCCGCTTACTGGCAGCACGCCATGCGCATGTACATGCGCCTTTGGACCGTAGGAAGGACGCAACTGTGGGTGCTTCGCACGCTCATGATCGGAGTCCTTCTTGAGCATGCCAAAATCTTCACAAGGTACAGCGACGCCGCGCTCAAGCTCTTTTCCATCTCCCTTCAGCTTCTTCCTTGGGTACATCAGCTTTTCCTCCAGGTGACATCAGCTCGTGAGGCAGCCGTTGCCCACCAGGAGATCTCACTTGCTGCACCGGTCATCGCGTCACCACTGACGCCTCTCTCTAGTTCACTTCTCCATCCTCTGGTACGCCTTCCACTTCCCCTTCCACCTTAGCTACCCTAACTTAGACACAGGGTGTTGTAGTAATAGCACAGGGGAAGAAGAGATAAAAGAAGTGTGGCTCGGGCTAGCAGTAGTCACCGTAGCAGCAGTCATCAGGCGGTAGAAGTGGACGTACTGTTCACTGCTACAACTATGAAAGCACTCATTGCTACACCAAGTGCCAGCAGCCGCTCAAGTGGGCGCAGATCACTCGCGGTCTTCAGGCTACATACGCATAGTAGTTTGCGTCGAGCAGCACAGCCTCTGGTCACGCTGCGACCACAACCGCAGCAATTCCTTCTTCCCCTCCGGCGAGGAGCTGAAACCCGGACCCCCGTGACCGCACCATCGCCAAGCCTCGCCAACTCCTGGCACTTTGCTCTTAGGGAGGTGCGAGTGTGTCATTTCAGCCGGGTGGTTCACCAGCTGTTTGTTCGTCTGTTTTTGTTTCTTGTGACCACTCGTGTGGGGGAGCACAGCTGGCATGTGATGATGATGGGCTTGATAGTACATGTTTGATTTCTGAGTCTCACCTGTGTGCCATTCTTCATTCTCCCTCCTCTATTGCCGAGCGCCCGTCTGCAGCCGAGTGTTCCATTGCTCGTTGTACCGTGACGTCGTCCAGTCGTGATTCCGATGGCACTTGGATCGTTGATTCCGGTGCCACTCACCACATGACATGTCGTCATAGTGACTTTGTTGTCCTCGGTCCTGTAGCATATGTTCGCTCTGTCCGCAGAGGCTCTGGTCAGTCCTTGCCAGTCCAGGGTGTTGGTGTTGTGTGCTTTGATGGTCCGTCTGGCCCCTTGTATCTATTCGACGTGCTTTTTGTGCCTGACCTTGAGCTTGCTCTCTTTGCATGCCTGCACTTTGATGGGACTATTAGTGGAGCACAATGCCGACTCCGCGACAATGGTTGCTCTTGATACTCCCATTGCTGTTCTTCGTGCCTCTGTTGTGGATGATCTGTGTTCCTTGGATCTTTTCTTCTCCTTACTCCCCTTCTGCTTCTGGTCGTGTGTTTTCCATTGGTGTCTTGTCTGCTAAGCACCAACGCCTGCTACATTGTCGTCTGTGTCATGTGGGCTCCGACACAGTGTCGAAGCTCATTAGGACATTGCCCGCCCTCGGTCTTGACGCAACCTCTTTCGACAAGCCGCCCAAGACCAATTGTTTGTTTTATGCTCAGGGTAAGATGCATTGCTACACCTACCCTGACTCCCATTCTCGAGCCCTTCGTCCCCTCACGTTGGTCCATTCGGACCTTCTCGATCCTCTCCCTGTCGAGTCCTTATCCGATCGGGGCTGACATCTCCTGACCCTGACCGAGGACTTCACCCAGATACGGTGGGTCTATAGCCTGTGCCAGAAGAGTGATGCCACTCTCGCGGTTTGTCTCTGGCTAGTGATGGTTGAGCATGAGTCTCGCCACTCGCTGCACACCTTCTGCTCGGATCGCGGCGGTGAGTTTCTTGGCAAAAAAGACAGTTTCTTTGCCGAGCGCGGGATTTTTCACCAAGTCTCTACTCCTACCACTCCTCAATAGAACAGTGTCGCTGAGCGCTGGAACCGCACCATGGAAGATGCGGTTTGTGCAATGCGGTCTGAGTGTAGTCTCCTAGAATTCTTCGCCTTCAAAGGATTCGCCTACATGACATTGGTCTGTAACCGCCTCCCGTACGATCCTCTTCCGCACCACGTCACACCGTATGAGCTCTGGTTTGGCCACCGTGCCGATCTCTGTCTTGCTTGTGTCTAGGGCTCAGTGGCTTCTGTGTGTTACAGAGAGGATGAGCAGGGGTACAACGTCTCTCCGCGGGGTCACTTGTGTGCCTTCGTTCGTATCTTCCGCGCTGGAAGGCCCGGCATTTTTGGGACCCCGCCCGTCATCGCATTGTTGATTCTCGTGACGTGCTCTTCTTTGAGTCTCTCACCTACCGCGATCTGACCTCGATTGTGTCGATGTCTGTCACACATGTTCCTACGTATGAGGTTTCTCGACCGATGGGGGAGTTTGAGCCTACGAGCACCTCTCATCCGGCTGATGTGTCCGTTCGAGCCCCCTCCACTTCTCGGTCTCTGGCTCTTGATGACCCGGTGATCATCGCTGTCGGCCCAGAGACCTCTCCTGCCCAGTCTATCTTCTCTCCTGCGCCCTCGCGCCCCACAGACACCCATGATGTTGTCCCTCTATCCACCGGTACTCTTGTCTCTATGGGCGGTCTAGCTACCACTCCCCGTCCTGCGTCTCCCATCAGTTCACTAACCTCTCCTCCCATTGCATCACCTGCCCCTATGCCTCAGTCCTTACCGGAAGTGGTCGTGCCTGTCTCTGAGACTGCGGTCAGCCCTTTGAGCCCAGGCTACTCGCACGAGTCCGGTGGTCGTCTTCGACCCTTGGGCTCCGTAGCCCAGCGAGTGTCAGGTCCCGCACCTAAGCGTTACACTCGCAGCGTTTCTAGTGGCGATCCCGGTACAAAGGCCCTCGTACTGAGTGTCCATACATATCACACAGAGGTACATCCTGCGTGTCCTGTAGGATACGATCTCGTCACTTGCAAGTTTCGTACCGCTTGTGATGTAGCAGCTGACCTTGTGGTCCTTAGACCCAGTTCTGAGGCGTGTGCACTCGCCACTCACTGGTCTCCCTTGTTGGCGCCTGATCCAGGGACACTGAGGGACACCCTCTCATCAGAGGATGCCGATTCCTGGTATGCTGCCTGCAAGGATGAGCTTTGCGCCATCTGAGAGCACAGAGTTTACGAGCTATTCAACCTTCCACCTGGGAGGAAGGCGATTCAGGTCAAGTGGGTCTTTTGTAAGAAGGTAAAGGTGGATGGCTCATCGGAACGCCACAAGGCTTGCTTCATCGTCAAGGGATACTCTCAGATCGAGGGTGTTGATTACACTGACACCTTTGCCCCTGTCGGCCGCATGACCTCAGCTCGCGCTCTGTTTGGTGTGGTGGCTCAGCATGACTGGGAATTGCACCACATGGATGTGAAAAATGCGTTCCTCCATGGCTTTCTGGATGAGGAGATTTACGTGGCCGAGCCATAGGCTTTGATGACGTTGACAAGGTCTAGCACTTGCGCAAGTCCTTGTACGGACTTAAGGAGTCTCCTTGGTAATGGAACCGGGAGATCATAGGCCCTCTGACTCGTGCTGGATATGTACAGAACGAGGTAGGTCCATCTCTTTTATCCGATAGGAGCGTAAGCCGTTCACTGCCATCTTGGTCTATGTCGACAACCTCCTAATTGCGTCACCGTCCATGGAGGCCGTGAAGGAGGCCAAGGCAGTCCTCCAGACTGCCTATAGGATGAAGGACCTTGGTCCTGCAGCGGTGTTTCTTGGCATGGAGATTGTACGAGACCGTAGATGCCAGACGCTTCTGTTGCATCAGGCCCGATACGCACGCCTTGTGGAGGAGCGCTTCAGTGACCTCCTTGGCACAGTACCCAAGGCCTCCATACCTATCACACGTGACGGACAGGATACTCTGAAGGCAGACGATCCCACACAGCTGGGGGAGACAGTGGATTTGAACTTGTTCCTCTGCATCATCGGATCTCAGATGTACCTGGCCACTACCACACACCCTGATAACACTTTTTTTGTGAACCTCCTTGCACATTTTTAGCAGCCTCCACGTGCTAGAGCCCTCCAGGCGGCTGTGCAAGAGGTGCAGTACGTGGTTTCCACGCCAGCTACGGACAGCGACTGGGCCTATGGCCCAGATGGATGTAGTCGCACCGGTTACATGTTCCTGCTCGGTGGTACCGCTGTGTCCTAGGGCAGTGGGAAGCAGGGTTGCATTGCACGTAGCTCGTCCAAGGTAGATAATGTTGCTCTGGGTGTAGGGGCTGCTGAGGCCGTGTGGCTGCAGCGCCTGTTCCTTGAGCTTGGTTAGTCCGTGCCTGCAATTGTGCTTCGTTGTGACAATCAGAGTGCTCTTGCCATTGCGGAGAACTCTGGTTTATTTCATGCTTGAATGAAGCACATTCCGGTTGGCTATCACTTTGTGCGTGATGTGGTGGAGCAACACATGACCTCCGTCATATGGGTCGGCACTGACATGCAGCGTGCTGCCTTCTTGACGAAGGCAGTGGCGCACTGGAAGCTTCTGGTGGCCATTCGTTCCGTTGGGCTTCACCCCTTGCCTGAGAGTGGTTGAGTACAAGGTGTGTCTGTGTCTGTGTCATGACTGCTTTTGCACTCATTGCTGCTCTCGTTTCAGTGATACACGTGTATGGACATGCGTACAATCGGGTCATGGGGGAGTGTTGTGAGTTGTGACGTTCCTGTTGACCAGTACAGTTTACTGTGAACACTCGGCCGTGTCCATGCTCATGCAGATCCTTGATGCGGACACAGGTGGCACCGGGGCGTCATCTGGTGGTGGACTACCTGCTCGGAGCTCATCGACGGTCGCCCCAGATTCCTGGATGTTGTTTGGGACCTTCTGCAATTTTTTTTGCAGCTTGTAGGATTTTGTCGGTGGACTGGCCGTGGGCCCGATTTGCATGTCTTTGCATTTTGTGTCCACTGTTTGTTGCCGAATGCATGCATGTGACCAGTCGTAGTGTCCGGCTTGAGATTCTTCACGTGTAAGTTCAGACGGCGTAGCGTTCTGACTTGACTACGTTGAGTTACGCCCAAAACAGTGGTTTTGGGCCTATTTGAGGACAGACCTTGCACTGCCGCCTGCGACACCCGCCGTGCGCCGCGGCAGGTACTTATCCCATGGACCTGTCATTTGTCATTTCTCATTGCAAATGATATTGAAGCATTCTAACACTTTGCAGTCTGTCCCCTAACCGGACCCTTGTCGTTGTGTGCATGACTTGTGATTGTCGTCACTGTCTGACCAGGCATTGATGCCTAGTCAGGGGCAATATTGCTAGGAAGCTTCCACACATTTTCTCAGGATCTGCACGAGTATGGACATGGCTGAGTGGTCACAGTAAAATGTACAGGTCAACAGGAACATCACAAATCACAACTGGATTGGGCACAAAAAGTCCCGACTGGAGAAATCGCACATAGTCCAGGAGTTTCTACTTCAACGGGTGAAACCCCATTTGAGATGGTGTCTGGCAAACTTCTCGCCACACCAGCCGGACTACAAAGCTAGAGCAACATTCCCACGGTCGATGTGTAACGTAAAGATTTCTCCGCCATCCGGGAAGAAAGAAGGTAGACTCACGCGAAAACACAAGCAACTCATTGACATGGCAACGCCGGCATCTTCATCGTTGGCAACAACGTCCTCCTCAGCTTGGCGAACATCAAGCTCCGTGGATCCAATTGTTTGAAGCTCAAACCCCAATGGTTTGGACCATTTGAGACCGAGCGGATGCAAACCCCTATGGTTGCGCGTCTCAAACTCCTCCACACCATGCAAGTTCATCCGTTGTTCCATGTTAGCAGACTAAATCACTATCGAGACCCCGGAGATAACTTCCATGGGAGAGATTTCCCCCCTTCGCCTACTGTTCAAGTGGACAAAGACACGGAGGACAACATCGAGGACATCCTCGACCATTGACGTCGAGTGTGAGAGTATTCTTTCTGAAGAATTAGTCTTGGTGTGTGGAGAGCATAGTCGCAGCGGAAAAATAAGTTTGGAGAAGTCTGGAAGCCAAAACTGGAAATGACACATTAATCCGATTGAACTGAGTACAGGGTATTCATTCTGTCCGGCCGGCTAGTCCTGGCCCTAGCCTGCTCCTCTCCTAGCTTCCTACAGCAAGCTACTTACTCCTAAAACCGGTGCCCTACTTGCACCTTTACCCGGTGCCCTACTTGCACCTAGCACTTAGCGCGAGAAATGCTTGGCCGTCGATCGTCTGGATCGACGGTCCACCTTGTCTCGCGGCAAGCTGTTGCGTTAGCTTGACGCCTCTCGGCGGTGAATGCAGTCGCCCACTTGCACACGCCACCGGAAGCATTGCGACCATCGCACGGTCACAGTCACCGGATTTGCTCCCACTGTTGACCGCGCATGTTGTCAAGGGCTTGTCTCCACGACAACCCCTTGGCGGATAGCGTAATTCACAAGCCATGCACCGAGGGGGAGAAGTCACCCTTGCATGGCATGTTCGGAACGCCATGCGAGTTGCGAGCGAAGCAGCACCTGGCTCGCTCGCTCTCTCGCACTCTCCTCCTCCTCCTCCTCCTTGCATCAGCGGTCGAGCAAGGGTGAGATCGACCGCGACCTGGATTTCCAAAATTCGGAAAATGGCCCGAATACCCCCAAATCTCAGGTGAGACCTCAAGTATGCCACAAAAATAGGGCACCTCGTTACATTCCCCCCCCCTCCCGCTTCAGAGGCGCGACGTCCCGACGCGCCTAAGATAATCCTGGAGAACTATGTTGGTACAACCGACATGGAAGTTGGCCTCTGGCTCACAAGAGTTGTGCTCCATCGGGTACCTCTTCTACTACACCAGAAACTTGCGTCGACGTCCCCTCTGGCGGTGCGCCAGAATCTTCTCCACCTCAAACTCCTCACTTCCTTCAACCTGGATTGTAGGAGGTGGAGCTGTCCCGCGACCCTGGAAGAAGGTGTTGGGGTCGTGATAGGCACGAAGCAGGGAGATATGGAACACCGGATGGATGATGTAGTGAGCTGGCAGCTCCAGGTTGTAGGAAATAGCGGACCGCTTCTCTAGAATGCGGAACGAACCCACCCATCGCAGCTTCAGTTTGGGACTCCCAACTCCCATCAGCTGTAGGTTCACAGAGTTCAGCATCACTTGATCGCCCACTTGGAACTCCTCCGCAAAGGGATGCTTATCCGCCTGCTGATCCTCGTGCTTTCGTGCCTTCAATAGTCATTGCCGCACCACGCCCCAAGTGGTGGAAACCCCTTCAACAATCTGCTGCACAGCCGGAAGAGATGTTGCCGTAGCAAGGACGGAAGGGCTCAGTGGCTGGTGGCCATAGACCACCTCAAACGGTGACTTTCCTGTTGATGTTGACACAGCTGAGTTGTAGGCAAACTCTGCCACTCCGAGCTTCTCCTCCCAATCCTCTCTATCCGGTGGGACCATGCTCCGCAACAGTTGCTCCAGAGTCTCGTTCATGCACTCCGTCTACCCATCGCTCTGTGGGTGGTATGCCATAGTCAACTGCACCTATGTGCCTAGCTTCTCCATGAGATCTCTCCATAATCGCAAAGTGAAGCGTGGATCGCGATCTGGGACCACCAATTGCGACACTCCATGCAGCTTCATGACATGATTGAGGAGGAGTTGAGCTGTCCCGGTAGCTGTGATGCTCGCAGGACATGCGATGAAGTGTGCCATCTTGGAGGATCAGTCCACAACCACCAACACCGTGTTGTTACCCTGCTTTGTCACAAGAAAATCGCCAATAAAGTTGAGCGAGATGTCTGTCCATGGCCTCTTTGGTACAGGCAATGGTTGCAGCTCCCTTGGTGTCTTGGTCCTTCGCGCCTTGATGCGTTGGCACACATCACAGCTGCTCACAAACTTCTTACAATCAGTTTTCATTAAAGACCACCAGTATTGGCGTGCCAAGGCTTTGAGCGTCTTGTCGAAGCCAAAGTGACCCGAGTAATGGGTGTCATGGGCCTCCTCTAGCAACAACTGCTTCAATGGCGCATAGTCCAGTACAACAATCCTCCGCTCCTGCCCCCTTCGCCAATACGTCTCATCCCACGTGGCGTCTTTCAATGCACCACCCGTGAACTCACTGTCCCCGCCATAGTCGTGCTTGAACAGGCTATGCATGACTGAAGATCTCATGAGCACTGAGATGGAATTGAGGCTCAAGTCCGGCCTCCGCGATAGAGGACTACCGGGTTCACCTTTCTAGGCTTGTACTGGATCTTGTAGTCAAAACTCCGTTCCAAGAACTCAATCCAGCGAGTCTATTGGCGACTTAGATTCGGTCGCGTCTTTAGGTACTTCAGGGCATAATGATATGTGAAGACCACGCAGCATCGCAACTCGAGGTAGCACCTCCAGTGCTTGAATGCATGGATCACCGCCAGCATCTCCTTCTCATGGATTGCGTAGTTCAGCTCCGCCCCTCGCAGCTTACGAGACGCGTACGCAATTGGCTGCGGTCCCTTTCCGTGATCTTGAATTAGCACTGCCCCAATGGCATAGTCGCTTGCGTCCATTGCCATGACGTACTCCTTGGATGCATCCGGATGCACCAGGACCGGAGCATCACACATTGCAGCCTTGAGCTTCTCAAAGACCGTCTGCTCCTTCACGCCCCATTCCCACTGGTGATCCTTCTGTAGCAGTTGGATCGGCGGCGCACCCTTCTCTACGTACCCTCAAATGAATTTCCGATGTTAGTTGACAAATCCCAGGAACACCTGGATGTCACGCACGCACTTTGGTTTCGGCCACTGCTTCACTGCTTCCATCTTCTTTGGGTCCATGCGGAGACCCTTGCTGCTCACGATGTGCCCAAGGAACTCCACCTCCCTTTTCTCAAACTCGCACTTGGAGAGCTTTGCAAACAACTTCTCTCTCCGAAGAATTTTCAACACCTGCCAAAGATGCTGTTGATGCTTTTCCAGAGTTTGGGAGTATATGAGGATATCATTGAGGAACAGCACCACGAACTGGTCTAAGTGAGGGTGGAAGATCCTGTTCATAAGGCTCATGAACGTTCCAGGAGCGTTGGTCAACCCAAACGGCATCACGAGGTACTCGAAATGGCCGTATCGCGTCCGAAACGCCGTCTTCTCCACATCATGCTCCGCAATCCGGATCTGATGGTACCCCAAGCGGAAGTCAATCTTGCTAAAGAACTGTGCTCCCCTCAGCTGGTCAAACAGCTCCTCAACCCTTGGCAGTGGGTACCGGTTCTCGATCGTTACGTTGTTCAGTGTGCGGTAGTCCACGCACATCCGCAGCTCTCTTGTCTTTTTCTTCACAAAGAGGACCGGTGCAGCGTAGGGTGAAAGCGACGGTCTGATGAACCCCTGCTCTGCCAGCTCCTCCAACTGCTTCTTCAGCTCACCCAGCTCATTATCGCTCATGCGATGAGCAGCCCGCACCGTTCGAGTTGCTCCCCGAACCAGATCAATTTTGTGGTGGATATCCCGTTTCGGTGGTAAGCCCTTTGGTAGCTCAGCAAGAAACACATCAATTAAGTTGTCTAACACTCCCTTGATGCCTTCCAACAGCTCCGCTGCAGGTGCTTTCTGCTGCTCAACCTCTTGTTGCTTTGCATCTGTTGCCAACACTTCCACCTCTTCAGCTGCTGCCTGTTGCCGCACCCACAGAAGGTACACTTGGTCCCCCTTGCCTTGACACTGCTTCAGCTGCACGTAACTCAACTGCGGTACCTGGCCTGCCTTGGAGTCCTTCTCCTCTGTCCACAACGGCAAAACGATTTGCTCCTTGCATTTCTTCACTTTTACCTTGCTGCGCATCCAATCCACAGCAGGATTCCACCGGTGCAGCCAGTCACGCCTCAAAATGGTGTCGTAGGTGTCCATTGGACATGTGCGAAACTTCACCTCGTACCTCAGAGGCTTCAAAGGCAGTCCGCACTCCAGCTCCCCTTGCACCAACTTGGCCGTAGTTGGCTTCCCGAGTAGCTGTGCAAGCCCCAACCTCTTTGCAAGCTCGTCGCTGAGGAATGAGTACGACACCCCGCACTCCAACAATGCTTTAATCTACCGGCGAGTCTGGCGCCCCTCGCCGTCTGCAGAAATAGCCGATTAAATTCTGGCTTTTAGGAGGATTCCCGGAACGCTTCCTTCGCTCTACAGCAATACACTCGGTAGCTCCCTAGTAGTCGAAGGACTTTCAGAACTGGTGTTTGCTGATGCGGGCGAAGCTTTCCCAACAGTTGGCTGCCCGCCACTCATTGCTGGTTGCCGTTTCCGTGCTACTTCTTCTTGTAGTCTTTCTTGTGGTGCCTAGGCTTCCCGCAGATCCAACAGTTCCCACCACGCCGCTTACTTTGCTTCTGGCCTCCTTGCATTGCGTCGATGTCCATGGGATCAGTTTGTTGGTACTATGTTCGACGCTGGAAATGTTCCTGCTTCTCACGAAAACCCCCTCGATGATAGCGTAGCACGTCAACGCGCTCAACACTGGCCACCATCGCCTGGAACTTCGTGATTCCACTGAGTACCAGCGTGCGCTCAATTTCTCCCTTCAAGCCGTCATGGTACTTGTCTGCCATCTCCGGCTCGCTCATGTCGCCAATCTCTGAGCACAACGCCAAGAAACGACGTGTGTATTCCTGCACCGAGCCAATCTGCTTCAGGTGCTTCAGCTTGTTGCGTGCAACCATGGAGGCGTTTACGAGATCGAACGATCTCTGATGGCTTGTTCAAACTGCTTCCACACCGTCGGCACGCGAGCTTCGGCTTGCCCCGCGCCTGGCTGCCACAACATGGCATGTTACACAGATGCGTTTCCACCTCCACCTCGAGTGGCCAGCATATTCAGCTGCCTCCACCACTCCAATGCTGCTCCACGTAGCAATGTCACCGCGGATGACACACACACATCATCCTCCTCTGGAGGGTGACCCAGAGCCCCAAACTAGCTATTCATTACAAACAACCAGGTCCGTACGCTCGTACCCTTGACTGAGGGATTGAACAGTTCCGGAGTCTTTGGTTTTGGTCTTGGCGAACTCCTTGGCCGGGCCGCCCAACCTGTCCAGCGTCAGTCTTGTCTCGCACGTCAGCCATGTGCCAATTGAGCCGCTCATTCTCCAGCTTGAGGGCTCCTAGCTGCTCTACAATCTGCTATAGGGCTTGCTCCATGGCCGAGGATAATTTGTGGCCGTAGCAGATCCTCTGAAAAAATTTGCCAACGTTTTGGCGATAGTCAATTTTTTTCCGGCAGCAATTCGGCAGTCCTGGATGACAAAATGACGTCTTCGAAGTACGTAGGAGTCACCCGTTGTCTCTCGCGCGCGCACGTTAGGCTGTATGGACGCTTTGGAAATGTAGAAAAAGTTTCCAAAGGTTGGCTCATACGGTGGCTTCGAAGTTGTCCGGCGTAGTCCGTGCCTTTGCTCCTTGAAGTTTCGCGAGCTCCGGCAGTGCTTCCGCCCAACGCGTGGCTCTGGCTCTGGCTCAGCTATCTCCCTCTCCATCAGCCTCGACGTTGTCTGGCGTAGTCCGTGCCTTCGCTCCTTCAAGTTTCGCAAGCTACGGCAGCGCTTCCGCCCAACGCGTGGCTCTGGCTCTGATACCACATGTGAGAGTGTGCTTTCTCAAGAATTAGTCTTGGTGTGTGGAGAGCATAGTTGCAACGGAAAATTAGACTTGGAGAAGTGTGGAAGCCAGAACTGGAAATGACAGGTTAATCAGATTGAACTAAGTGCAGTGTATTTATACTGTCCGGCCGGCTAGTCCTGGCCCTAGCCTGCTCCTCTCCTAGCTTGCTACAACAAGCTACTTGCTCCTGAAATCGGTGCCCTACTTGTTGGTTTGTGTGGCTTCCACCCGTCACGACCGACATTGCTAGTTTACCAATATACCCACATTCGGGGTACATGGCAGAGGAGGGCGTGACGACATGACGGGCCTCCGGACTGCACCAAGACTTCTCTAGCACCTACGACAGCGCCGACGAGACGCGGTCGATGCGTTCCGGCAGCCATGTGGGCTTGTCAGGAGGTAGGAGAGTTTTCTCAGTGGGTTCATACCCGCGCACCCGGTTGACTGTACCGGTGCGACGAGGAGACCCGATGGCTGTTATGGGGCTTCCGATGTTCGGAAAGCCGTCTGTGATGTCTGGACGTTGATTCCGAGATGTTTTGGCACTGCTCATATTTTCTCGGTGGTCGAGACCCGGGCACTCGGACAGTTGTTCCAATGCCTCGAGGAGACCACCTTTGTTACTCTCGTGGTGTATGCAGTGTGTTCTCCCTGTTGACTCATTTGGGTTCAGTAGGGGTGACGGGGCTCGGTGCGGTTAGCTGCCGGCGCCCCTATGTAAGCCCGCTAGGGGCTCATTTGTAAACTCTCCTTGTTCTTTATATTCAGCGTTCCAGACTTAGCCAAATTCTTACCGTCTTGCATCGCACTCACACACAGAGCTCATGTTCGTTCTTGCATGGGCCTGCATGCCCTAAAGTTATTTCCAATCACGCTTAGCGCGAGAAGTGCTTGGCCGTCGATCGTCTGGATTGACGGTCCATCTTGTCTCGCGGCAAGGCGCTGCGTTAGCTTGACGCCTCACGGCAGTGAATGCGGTCGCTGTCTTGCACAGGCCACCGGAAGCACTGCGACCATCGCACGGTCGTAGTCATCGGATTTGCTCCCGCCGTTGACCGCGCACGTTGTCGGGGGCTTGTCTCCGCGACAATCCCTCGGCGGATTGCGTAGTTCACACACTATGCGCCGAGGGGGAGAAATCACCCTCGCATGGCTTGTTCGAAACGCCATGCGAGGTGCGAGCGAAGCAGCACCTCGCTCACTCGCTCGCTTGCGCTCTCCTCCTCCTCCTCCTCCTCGCATTGGCCGTTGAGCGAGGATGAGCTCGACTGCGACCTGGATTTCCGACAATCGGAAAATGGCCCGAATGCCCCCAAATACCGGGTGAGACCTTGAGTATGCCAAAAAATAGGGCACCTTGTTACAATGAGGCACGACAACAAAATATCTCAAGTGGCATGGCTACGACGGCGCGCATAATTGCATTGAACCGTACGAGAACATTTGAGACGTTGATCATCTCATCAACGGCTACTATCGCTGTCTCCGGGCCACATCTATAAGCACGCAGGGATGTCGCGGCTAAATGGGGGGTGGGGGGGGGGGGGG
>SZWC01020409.1:23177-41166 GCA_023375785.1 Penium margaritaceum
CCTACTGAACTTGGCTACGTGTTATTTTGGCCCGCCTTCTCTCCTCTAAGCCTTCGTGCTTGACAGTCTTCTTTGGCCTTGATCAGACATGACCTCCTGCTCTACCTTCCGTAGCCTATTCCCTTCTCCTGCACACCATGAAAACACCACATGGAAGGCTATTGGTATATGTATTAGAAAAGATGTAACTGTAACACATGGAGAAAGGAATGTAAGGAGAGTCCAATAAAATGCCAGCATTCTTCTCCTTGTCATAACAGTCCTCTGGGACATCATCCCAACCGCCATGTGGCATGCCCTTAGTGGCATACGCCTGGTGGGTGTAGTCAAGGTCATGTTGTCTACACTGCATGTCGTCGTCTTCACTGATCCACCGGTATGTTTCTTCCTCCTTTGTCTCAGAGTCTTTGTCCAGGATGTAGTGTTTGGTGTCATAAACCTCATCCTCTCCTAATTTATACGTTGGAAACCATTCAGGGTCATACTTGTCTTCGTCAACGGTGTCAGAAACATTGATTGTGTCGCCTGCTTTGGTGCCATGATGCCGACCGACACCAGCTGTATGTGCTCTGTTTGCAATGCTTGTGGGTCCAGGTTCTGATGCTACAACTACTGCAGTAACCTCAGCTGCCTCACCTTCCGCCTGGGTGCCACTCAAGGGCCAACGCCCACCATATGCCTCCATGCACACAGCTTCTTCCTCTCGCTCCAGCCACCTCTGCAACGCAGATTCTGCTACTGTCGCTACTGGTTCCACGACCACTAGATTAGTGCACCTCGTCATGGTGTGGCCCCTCAGCCCATAGCGATGGCAGATGCTCTTGGATTTGCGTAGTTCATTGCGATCCACCCTCTTCCTCTTTGGCCTTTTCCATCCACAGCGTGGATCCGGCTTCGTCCACATGATCCCCTCTAACGGCTTCAGTGTGGCTGGGTTGAAACCTGGCATTACGTTGTTGTATGTGGGGTGGAACACCATCCTCGTCAGCTCGATGTAGCACAGTGCCTACGGAGCCTGCCCTTGACCAAGTAGTGTTGCTCACACATGTATGCATAGCTGTCCAAACTCTTTCCAGGCCCTGAACGTGCACGACAGTGAAGCAATGTCCACGTGGAAAACACCGTTAGATGCCCCGCACATTGCAGCCATCTGGGGCCCCTCCTCCGTGACGTCATACTTGTTGCTAAAAGTATATGTTCAGTAGCCGAGCCTCTGGATTCAGGGCCAAGTCGTCCTTCCACGCCCTTTCCTCTTTCCTGCGTTCATCCATCATGCCCTACACCCACAGGATGATTGAGACAAAGCAATAAAAAGGGTGGAACCTTTGCATTTGGATGATTTCAGCGTTGAGCAACTTAGACGCGATCAACGTCATTTGCCCACCATGGCCGATGGGGTAGTAAACTCGCATCCACCCCTCGAGCGGGATGTCGCCCACACCGCCGCTGCCAAACAAGTACACTGCGCACTGCAGGTAGCACCTCATCACCTCCTCACACCTTTGGAACTCCGACATGGTTAACGCGATGCCAGCCGCCAACAGCAGAAGCCAGCATGCTTTCCTAAACCATTGCCGCACATTTTGCTGAGGTCACCACGCAGAGTAAGTGTGCGTGGCACCCGGCTGCGTGTCGACGACAGCGTTCATGAGGCCCTTCTCTCGGTCGCTGATGACAGCTGTTCCACTCTGTGCTGTAGTGGGGTAGGCAATGGCGAGGTGGAAGAAAAACCAACGCCAATGGTCCCCGTTTTTGGTGGGCACCAGAGCTCACACCATTGGCACTGCATGGTCGTTAGCATCAAAGTAATGTACCACTAGCAGGGTCTGTTTATGCCCGCTCTTCAAGAAAGTCACGTCCATCGTGAGGAGAGTGCTGGAACCCGAGGACCGTTGCGTGAGGGGCGAAAAATGCCCGGTGGAAGATGTTGCCCTCTATCGCCTCAATGACGGCGTGGGCATTGTATTCAAGCTTCTTCAGCTGTAGGACACAGAAAAGGACTTGGCGTCACACTTTTCAAGAAAAGAAATTGGTACAATACACTTCAAACGGTAAGTACAAACCTGTGTAGTGTATGCCGAGAATGGAGACCATGACATCATACGAGATCCGAGAATGTTCTCTTGTGTCGTAAACTTAGCGATGTACAATTGCCCACGGTCCAAGTCCTTGATGGTCGCCTTCTTCACCACCACCTCGAGGCTAGTGACATCCGCAGAGGGGTTCTTCTACATACTGGTTGTGATGTACCGACAAACCTACTTCACTGTCTTCTCGGGATCTCCACGGCCGTAACCAACGCCTGGCACACATTGATGGCCACCCTTCCACGCTGACACCTTCACCATCCCAGTTTGAGTACACACATGTGCGTGCAAAATCCAGGAACATTCCTTGTCCTTGAACTGAGCACATCAGGCAGTGAACCTTCTGGGCTCACTCTGCAACCAGCGGAAGGTCATGCGGTTCTTGATTATGTAGTCGTCTACGGCCCAACGACACTGGTCCATGTTGGCACGCTCAATCTCCCCCCTACCTGGGGAAGTCGCCATCCACCTTGGTGTGTTTTGGGACTTTCTTTCCCGCCTCATCGTTGGAGGACACTGGAAGCAAATGAGAAAATCATAGGAACTTCAGCGTGTAACAAAAACAAGCATGGATGGAGTTCATACTAGTACAAGCGGCATAAGCTAACGCAATGTCGTTTACTTTATAGCGCTTCCTCTCCAGAACAACCTAGCCACAACTTGGGAGCAGCATGCTTCTCTGGCGATGACACGAGGTTGAAGACTTCAGTGTCCGATTTTGCATAAAAAATCAATCGACAAGCAAGGGATGGGGATCCAAATTGGGACGTGCTAACAACGGAGGAGGAGACTCGACTGTGCGATCATCAAACAGCCCACATCTCCACCTTCGAACGTGCACCACCACAGTTGTGTGGCCATATTGACGGAAAATGGGTGCAAACCAGAAAAAAACGAGGATTTGGAGGGGATACCCACTCGGCTGCTTACATGGGTGCAAGTCCTTCTCAGCCATACTCTTTGGCACCTTACACTGTGCTGAGGCTGTGCACGGTGTCGGAGTGACTAGGGCTATGTTGTGGGGCGAGTGGTAGGTCAAAATCTACAGCATGGAAAGAAAGGAGGGGGGGGGAGTTGATTGCAAGCATGACAACTAAGGACGGACCTCTAATATGCCCATCAATTTTCAAGATAAAGCAGCGATGTCCATGGTTTTTAACGACATAACAGCAATGTCCATGTTTTTCGTTCTTCGAGCAAAAATGGGCATGACTGTCATATATTTCATGTATTCACCGGATTCGACTTCGAGGGCGGAACCGAACTTCGCCCGTCATCGCAAGCTCGTAGGAGGGGTTCCGCGGCGAAACCTCCCTGCGGGCTCGCGACGACCCTGCCAGACCCCCCATTTAAACTAGGGGGTTTGTCGTAGGTTTCGGGGGGGTTTGCGAGATGCGGCGCACGTGTGATAGAAGAAAGGGAATCTGCCGGGCCCCGCTACCGCGGGGCCCGGCACATGCCCGGCCAAGTGAAAAAAATAAAACCCAACCCACCCATGTAAACTAGGGGGTTTTTAATAGGTGTGGTGGGGTTTGCGAGACGCGGCGCACATGTAATAAAAGAAAGTGAATCCGCTGGGCCCCGCTACCGCAGGGCCCAGCAGATGCCTGGACAAGTGAAACAATAAAGCTCAAACCCCCCAGTGTCACTAGAGGGTTTGTCGAATGTTTGGGGGGGGGTTGCAAAATGTGACGCACCCTGTCGTGAGTCTTGGAGTTCGCACTTGCGAACTCCAAAACTGGAGACATTGCAACTCTTGACATCGGTGAGGCCGGTGTCAAAAGTTGCTGGCTTTGCTCTCGAAGTCAGCGACGGCCGACTTCAAGAGCAAAGTTGAATCCTGTTTTCGGTCGCTTAATCGAAAACATGGGCACCGCTGTCATGTCGATTTCGACTATGGACAGCGCTGCTAAATCTGGCAAAACCATGGGCACGGGAGCATTTGGAACCGACAACTAATGCATGTCAGAGGATGCATCAGAACCAAGGAATGAGAGGCTGTCAGCGTCACGCACTGTCCGGAGAATGAACATTCTGCAACTGCCAAAGAAGACACGTGTATGTCGGACTGAGGTGCCGAAATTGTTCGATCAAGTGCATGCAACGTCGAAGAAAGCAAGATGGTGCATGTCCTGAATAATGAGGTCAAACTTACTAGATGACGATAACCCCCTCAAAAAAACTCTGGAAACAAGTGCCTGATGCATTTTCTAAGTTCATATTACATTAATATGATGATTACTCTGTTGTGCTTTGTGCCGTTCCTGTACAGTCTACTGTGACCACTCGGCCGTGTCCATACTCGTGCAGATCCCTGAGGCACGCGACCCTGGTGACACCGGTGCGACGATAGGCGGCGGACTGCCAGCTTGGAGCTGACCGACCACTGTTCCAGAGCCCCAGATGCCACCGGGATTCTTTGTTGTGGCTTCTACGTCTTGCAGGCGTCTTTCGGCGGACTGGCCATGAGGCCTATTTGCATGTTTTTGCATTGTATGCTCACTGTCTGTCGATGGATGCATGCATGTGACCACTTGTAGCGTCCGTCCTTTGATTCTACACATCTAGGTTCAGACAGCGTAGCATTATGACATGTGTGCGCAACGTTACGGCCAAAACAGTGGTTTTGGGCCGGTTTTAGGACAGCTCTTGGACTGCCGCGTGCGACACCCGCCGTGCGCCGCGGCAGGTATTTATGTCTTGGACCTGTCATTTGTCATTTCTCTCTGCATATGCTATATTGAAGTACTCTGACACTGTGTCTTGTGTCTCCTAGCCAAACCCTTGCCACTGTGTGTACGACCTGTGATTGTCGTCACCGTCAGATCAGGCACTGACGCTTGGTCAGCGGCTGTATTGCTAGGAAGCTTCTACGCACTATCTCATGGTATCAGAGCAGTGAGACAGTTCTCACTGAGCTGCGCAGCAGAGACGCAACAGAGCAGCATTAGTGAGAGTCACCGCTGCAGCAAGAGTTCTTGGGGTCTATCAGAGACGGCCGGTCGTCGTCAACGCACTCCACCCACCTCGTGAGATTGTAGCTGCAGAGGTAGCAGCAGCGGCGTGTACCACCACGCAAAGGTGTGTGGCGGCTACAGTGCATGCAGCCGCCCTCCCACAGCCGCACCAGCAGAGGAGCAACAGCAGAGGCGGTGGCAGCGGCAGCGCAGAAGCAGCGGCCGCAGCAGTAGCGTGGCAGCAGCGGTGGCGGCAGCAGTGCAGCAGCAGCGTGGACAGCAGCAGCGCAGCAGCGGCAGTGGCGGCAGGAGCACAGCAGCAGCAGCAGCAGTCGCGGTGGCCACAGCAGAGCAGCAGCGGCAGTAGCAGCAGCAGCAGCGTAGCAGTGGCAGCAGCAGCAGCGCGCGGCGGCGGCAGCCAGCAGCCAGCAGCAGTTGCAACGCGCAGCAACAACTACAGCGCACAGCAGCAGCAGTAGCAGCAGCGCAGCCACTGCTGCCACCGCTGCACACGCAGCTACGCAGCTGCTGCTACAGCTGACAGCACAGCTACACCAGCAGCTGGGCGGAAGCTGCTGCGCAGCTTCCGCAGAGCTGCCGTGCGCCACCGCAAAGCGGCTCCACGCTCGCATAGAATTGTGACAAAACAAAAAGAGGAGGGGACGAGCTGACGTCAGCATTGTTGATTGCTGATGTCATCAGGTCGTGCTGACGTCAGCAACCACTTGCTGACGTCAGCATTACACTTGGCCAAGTTTTCACCTGGAAAGTCAAAAGTTGTCAGTGTTTCAACTCGTTGAGAAACGCAGACGGTTTTGAAACCCAACAAACTTGACCTGTCGTCCCATAGTGAGCGGCGACATGAGTTCGCCCGACGACAAGGACAAGGGGCCAGTTGATCCTTCCTCCTCTTCTTCAAGGGTATTGAGCCCTCGCTTGTAGGCTATTACGGACCTGCGTAGCCAGCAGGATGAGCTGCGTCGTCTGCAACGAGAGCAGACTAACGCGATCCGCACGCTGATTGAGCTTCTGCGTGCTAAGTCCATAGCTCCTTTGCGGATTTCTCAGGGAGCTGCTGGCGCTGCGGCCTCTACCCAGCACTCGGCCCAGGTGCCCGTGACAGGTGCTCCGCCTGCTTCATCTCCTGCTGTGGTTTCTCCACCACCTGTTGACCTCCTTGATGACGAGCCATTCATGCCAGGCTTCGAGGATGACTCCCAGGAGCAGGAGATTCGTCTTCTACGGGAGCACCTCCGTCAGCTGCAGACGGGTACCCGACCTCCACCCGTGTCCCCCATACGATCGTCACCTGATTTCTCGGTGATCACCCTCTCCCAGGAGTTTTTCCCGTCTTGCGCCCTCCTCAGCCTACGATTGCTCTCCCCACGGAGCGGCAACCAAAGGACTTTGAGGCACCACCTCCACGGTACATCAGCGAGGATGGCTTCGACTGCTGGGATATCCTATTTCAGGTGTGGGCCACTTCCGAGGGAGTGTGGCCTTACTACCACAGCCCTTACCACTCTACAGATCCAGCACACGCGCTGACAGCAGCCTGGGCCATGCGCGGACTTCTCTATGCCATGCAACGCGAGACTGTCGTCGACTTCCGCCCCTTCCTCAGCGAGGCTGGCACAGGCACCAGAGCCGATCCTCATGGAGGCTGGGATCTGGCGTTGTCCCTACTGGCCGCAGAGACGCATGCTACGCATGCGTCAGACATTTGTACTTTCCACTCCCTCCGTGAGGGGCCAGCAGAGCCTGCGGCGGATTACTGGCGACGCGCCATGCGTATCTACACACGTCTAGGGACCTCAGGGGGCACACAGCTGTGGGCGCTTCAGATGATCATGCTCGGAGTTCGCCTGGAGTACACCGACATCTTCACACGGTACAGCAACGCTGCCCTCGAGCCTTTCTCAGCCACTCTGCAGCTGCTCCCTTGGGCGCATCAGCTTTTCCTCCAGGTGACATTGGCCCGCGAGGAAGCAGTAACACATCAGGAGACTTCCCTTGCTGCAGCAGTCATCGCATCACCACCATCTTTCCTCCTGCAGTCACCCTTATCCACCTCCATCACTACCTCATCTTCCTCCTCCTCTTCGACCCCGTCTACACCCACGCAGACGCAAGGCATTGCAGCAGTTGCCCAGGGGAAGAAGAAGAATAGGAAGCGTGGATCAGGCCAGCAGCAGCCTTCATCCAGTGGTAGCAGTGGCCGTTTCGTACACTACTGTAACTGTGGAGGCGCCCATCGCTACACCGAGTGCCAGCAGCCGCTTGACTGGGCACGCATCACTCGTGGGCTCCAGGCTGCCCATGCTTCTCGCACCGCGTCCGGCACGTCGCCCGCACACTCCTTTGGACGCGCGGCGACCACGACTACAGCTGTTCCTGCATCCTCACCAGCGAGCAACAGTGATCCAGACCGACGCGACCGCACCATTGCCGAGCTTCGTCATCTACTGGCGCTTTGTTTTCATGGAGGTGCGAGTGTGTTGTCATCGTCGAGTGGGTCATAGACTGCTTGTTTGTCCGTCCTCGTGACTCGTGATGACACGTGTGGGGGAGCACAGTCCGCATGTGATGATGATGGGTCTGACTGCACTGACTGGATTCATGAGTCTCACCTTCGTGACGTACGTCGTTCCTTCCCACTGACGGCTCAGCGTCCCTCTTATGCCAAGTGTTCCATCGCTCGTTGTACAGTGACGTCCACCAGTCGTGACTCCGGTGGCACTTGGATCATCGATTCCGGTGCCACCCATCACATGACGTGTTGTCGTAGCGACTTTGTGGTACTTGGTCCTGTCACGCCTGTCCGTTCTGTTTGTACAGGCTCTAGTCAGTCCTTGCCGGTCCACGGTGTTGGGGTTGTATGCTTTGATGGTCCATCTGGTCCCCTGTATCTATCTGACGTGCTGTTTATGCCTGATCTCGAGCTCAGTCTGCTGTCTATGCGTGCCTGCACTTTGATGGGTCTCTCCGTTGAGCATACCGCTGATTCAGCAACTATGACTGCTCTTGACACCTGTAACATTGTCCTGCGTGCTTCTGTTATAGATGATTTGTTCGCATTGCTCGGCCCTCCTCCCCTTGCTCTCCCTCCTCCTCTGGTCGTGTTTTTGTCACTAGTGTTCTATCCCCGGAACACCAGCTCTTGCTTCACCGTCGTCTATGTCACGTGGGCTCCGACACTATGTCGAAGCTCATTCGGACACAGCTTGCTCTCGGTCTTGACGTGGCTTCTTTCAAGAAGCCACCCAAGACCGACTTTTTTTTTTGCGCTCAGGGAAAGATGCACCGGTGCACTTACCCTGATTTGCGTTCCCGAGCACTGAGGCCTCTCGAGTTGGTCCACTCGGACCTGCTCGGTCCTCTCCCGGTCGAGTCCCTGTCCAAGAGGGGCCGGTATGTTCTGACGCTGACTGATGACTTCACCCGGATGCGGTGGGTCTATAGTTTGCGTCAGAAGAGCGACGCCGCCCTTAAGGTTCGGCTCTGGCTCGTGATGGCTGAGCGTCAGTCTCGCAACACGCTACATACTTTTCACTCGGATCGCGGCGACGAGTTCCTCAGTGAGATGGACTCCTTCTTTGCTGAGCACGGCATTTTTCACCAGGTCTCTGCTCCTGCTACCCCACAGCAAAATAGTGTATCTGAGCGCTGGAACCGCACATGGAGGATGCGGTTCCCGCCATGCGGTCTGAGTGCAGTCTCCCGGAGTCCTTCACCTTCGAAGGCTTTGCCTACATGACTTGGGTTTGGAACCGCCTCCCGCATGGTCCGCTTCCGGATCATGTTACACCGTACGAGCTCTGGTTTGGCCACCGTGCTGATCTTCGTCTCGCTCTCGTCTGGGGTTCCCTGGCCTCCGTGCGGTACACCGAGGGCCAGCAGGGGTCCAAGGTCTCCCCTCGGGGTCGCTTGTGTGCCTTCATCGGCATCTCCCCGCGGTCGAAGGCCTGGCGCTTTTGGGACCCCACTCGCCGTCGTGTCATTGAGTCTCTTGACGCGCTGTTTTTTGAGTCACTCATGTACCGTGATCTGACTTTGATCACAACCCTCTCTACAGCTCATGTCCCTTCTTGTGAGGGTCCTCGGCGGATGGGGGAGACTTCTCCGCCAGCAACCATTCCTCGTCAGGCTGATGTCTCCGCTCGAATCCCCTCTCGGTCTCCAGCACTTGATGATCCGGCTATCATTGCCGATGGTCCAGAGATCCCGCCTGTTCAACCTGTTTCACACCCCACAGGTACCGCTGCTCCCACGCCTCCTCCTGCACCATCACCTGTGTCTACTGGCACCCCTGCTCCGGCATCTGACATGGTCCAGCCCACTCCTGTCCCTATGTCGGCTGACACTCCTGTCTCAGTGTCCGGGCCAGCCTTGCCCGCTGTCTCACCCAGCTCTGTATCCCCCACACACGCATCTCCTCGTACGACATCTCCTGCTGCCTCGTCTCAGCCCTCACCAGCTGAGGTCATACCTATTCCTGTGGTCGTACCTGTTCCTGAGCTTGAGGTGCGCCCCTCGACCTTCGGTTACTCCCGTGAGCCCGGTGGTCGCCTTCGACCGCTGGATTCCAGAGCTCAGCGAGCGTCGAGTCCCGGACCCAGGCGTTCCTCTCGCAGCATCGCGAGCGATGATCCAGGCACAAAGGCCTTAGGCCTGAGTGTCCGCACTAAGCTTTCACAGGTACACCCATCGTGCTCCATAGGGCACGATCTAGTCACTCGTGAGTTCCATATCGCCTATGACGCAGCAGCTGATCTCGTGGCCGTCAGGCCTGACACTGAGGCGTGTGCACTTGCCACGCAGAGTCCTCCCTCTATGGCGCCTGACCCAGGCACATTGAGGGAGGCTTTCTCATCGCAGGATGCTGATACCTGGCGAGCTGCTTGCAAGGATGAGCATCGCGCTATCCGAGAGCACAGAGTCTACGAGCTGGTCGACCTTCCCCCTAGGAGGAAGGCGATTCAGGTCAAGTGGGTCTTTCGCAAGAAAGTGAAGCCGGATGGCTCACTGGAACGCTACAAGGCCCGCTTGGTCGTCAAGGGATTCTCTCAGATTGAGGGAGTTGATTACACTGACACCTTTTCCCCTGTCGGCCACATGACCTTAGCTCGAGCTCTGTTTGNGAGGCTTTCTCATCGCAGGATGCTGATGCCTGGCGAGCTGCTTGCGAGGATGAGCTTCGCGCTATCCGAGAGCACAGAGTCTACGAGCTGGTCGACCTTCCCCCTAGGAGGAAGGCGATTCAGGTCAAGTGGGTCTTTCGCAAGAAAGTGAAGCCGGATGGCTCACTGGAACGCTACAAGGCCCGCTTGGTCGTCAAGGGATTCTCTCAGATTGAGGGAGTTGATTACACTGACACCTTTTCCCCTGTCGGCCACATGACCTTAGCTCGAGCTCTGTTTGATGTAGTAGCTCAGCATGACTGGGAACTACACCAGATGGATGTGAACAACGCGTTCCTCCATGCCTCTCTGGATGAGGAGATCTACGTGGCTCAGCCACTAGGCTTTGAGGATGGTGACAAGGTCTGGCGCTTGCGCAAGTCCTTGTACGGCCTCAAGCAGTCTCCATGGTGTTGGAACCGGGAGATCACTGGCACCTTGACTCGCACAGGATATGTACAGAGCGAGGCAGACCCTCGCTCTTCATCCTACCGACACCCGCGCAGTTCACCGCCATCCTGGTCTATGTTGATGACCTTCTCATTCCGTCTCCGTCCGTGGAGGCCGTGAAGGAGGTCAAGGCTGTCCTACAGACTGCCTACAGGATGAAGGACCTCGGTCCTGCATCGGTGTTTCTTGGTATGGAGATCATGCGAGATCGCAGACATCGGACACTGTTGCTGAATCATGCCCAATACGCACGAGTCGTGGGGGAGCGCTTTAGCGATCTCCTTGGTGCAGTGCCCATCGCTTCCACACCCCTCACACCTGATGGGCAAGATGCCCTGAAGGTGGATGACCCTACACAGCTGGGGGAGACAGTGGACGTGACCTTGTACCTCCATCTCATTGGATCTCTGATGTACCTGGCCACTACCACGCGTCCCGACATCGCGTTCGCCGTCAACCTCCTCGCTCAGTTCTCGCAGGCTCCACGTGCGAGAGCTCTTTACGCGGCTGTGCGAGTGGTACGGTACATGGTCTCCACGCCGTATCTTGGACTCTGCTTTCATCGGCAGTGTTCGGTGGTCCTTGACGGCTATACTGACAGCAACTGGGCTTGGAGCCCTGATGGGCGCAGTCGTACTGGCTACGTGTTTCTGCTCAGTGGTACCGCTTTGTCTTGGCGAAGCGGGAAGCGGGGCTACATCGCACGTAGCTCATCGGAGGCAGAGTATGTGGCTTTGGGCGCAGGGGCTGCTGAGGCAGTTTGGTTGCAGCGCTTGTTTCTTGAGCTTGGGCAGTCAGTACCCGCCATTGTGCTGCGTTGCGACAACTAGAGTCTTCGCCATTGCAAAGAACTCAAGTGTTTTTCATGCTCGCACAAAGCACATTGCGGTTGAGCATCACTTCGTTTGTGATCTGGTGGAGCGACGCGTGATCTCCATCATGTGGGTTGGCACTGACTTGTAGCGTGCTGATTTCTTGACGAAGGCAATTGCCCGCGGAAAGCTCATGGTGGCCATTCCTTCTGTTGGGCTTTGCCCCGTGCGTGACACTGGTTGAGTGTGGGATGTGCGTCTGCGTCTCATCTGTCTGTGTCGCCCACTATGTGGTTATACCAGTGCTGCACGCGTATGGACATGCGTACCATCGGGTCATGGGGGAGTGTTGTGCTTTGTGCCGTTCCTGTACAGTTTACTATGACCACTCGGCCGTGTCCATACTCGTGTAGATCCCTGAGGCAGGCGACCCTGGTGTGTTGTGATGTTCTCAGTCATACACAGTTGTACAGTTGGTTGTGACCGCTCGGCCGTGTCCATGCTCGTGCAGATCCTTGAGGCGGACCCAGCTGGAGACAGAGTTCCGTGAGGTGATGCTCCACCCGCTGGAGGCAGCCTGGCAGCCTACCCAGTGTACTAGAGGGCTCCCACAGCCCACGGACTACGTTTGGAGGTCTTCAGGATTTTCTCGGTGGACAGCCCTGCCAGGCTGATTTACATGTTTGTTTTCTTACACTCTCCGGCTGTTCCCGGACGTAGGCGTGTGACCAGTCGTTATGTCTGTCTTTTCGTTGTGCATCCGTAGGATCAGACGGCGCTCCGTTTGGACGCTTGTGCGCAGAATCATGGCCAAAACAGTGGTTTTGGGCCGGTTCAGGTTTGACAGGCACCGCCGTGTGCACCACCCGCCGTGAGCCACGGCAGCTATTTATGCTGTGGACCTGTCATTTGTTATTTCTCTCTGCATTTACTTCAGTTGAAGCTTGAGATACAAGTGCGCGTGTCTCTCCCTACCCTTGCTGTACCTTGCATGACCTGTGTGTCAACCAGCCAGACCCGTGCTGTCAGGCTAGCAAGCAGAAAGGCTAGGAAGCTTCCTGGAATCTTCTCATGGTATCAGAGTAGGCAAGCCAGTGCTCGTCGTGCTGCGCAGCAGAGACGCAGCAGCTGCAGCAGCAGTGAGCAGCAGCAGTGGCAGCAGCCCACAGCAGCAGCAGCAGGTCCTGGTTGGACCCATCACCACCCTGAGTCGCTTGAAGCGACAAGAGCACACAGCGACGCATATGCCATCATCCTGATGTGTCAGAAACCTCAACGGCAGGTTCATGCTGCAGCTGCAGCGTGACACAACGGCTTGAGGCCGTTGGAGCCCTTGCGCGCAGCAGCAGCCGGTCCGAGGCCGCCCATGTGGCGACTTGGAGCCGCAAACCGGGCGAGAAACAGCACCATCAGCGAGCAACAGCAGCAGCGGCGGCCGTGGCCACTCAGGCACCATAGGCACCAGTACCTTTTGTAGGTGCTGACTCCAGCCGTGCAGCTTCCTGGAAGCCGCACGGACGTGGAGGAGCCGCAGACGCAAATAGCGTCAGCCGCCATCCTCTCTTCACCCGCCTGTGCCGGACTCAAATAGCCACCAAAAGTTGCGCGCTATGGCTTGTTGGAAAGCTTAGATCTCAAGCTTTCCATCGCGCCCTTCCTCGCCTCATTTGGAGCTCTGTAGCCTCCAGCATTCACCGTTCCGCATCACTGATTTGAGTTTTTCATTTTTTCGGCCTGAGCACAAAATCAGATCGTTTTGGCCTTTTTCCCCACTCTTTGAAGACGAAAATTTCACCATTGTCTTCAGCATCCTCAGACGCCTCTGTGGTCCAAAATTCGCTTCATTTGGACAGCCTTCAATTTTCAGTGGTGAAAATTTAAATTTTTAATTTTGAGCACTTAGCCGATTTTTTGGTCAGAAGGTCGACTTTTGCTACCGTTCTAAATCGGCGAGAAACGCTGACGGTTTTGCGTTCGGACGAATTTTGCACCGCCTCAGCATGGAGCCGAGCAGCTCCAAGGGCAAGGAGCTGGAGGAAACCGCCATGAGCGGGGGCCGCAGCCCACGCTCAAAGGCGATTGACTTCCTGCTGGTGGAGCAGTCGTCACTCCGCCAGCGCCAGGATGAGCAGTCAGCTACGCTGCGACAGATCCGCGATGCCTTGGTCTCTCTGTCTGGGACACCAGGACATCAGCCCAGGAGAGAGAGAGGGAGAGAGGCAACCCCATCGGCCCAGGAATCTGTTGGCCCCACTGCCGCCCCTGCGCAGAGATGAGAATCCATGGTCGAGGAGTGGGATCAGGCGCCACCTCCCACTGGGGAGGACGCGCTTCGCCGGCTGATGGAGCAGATGAGGAGCCTGCGCATTGAGACACCGGCGCCCAGTTCGAGGGGACAGCAGCAGCAGCAGCAGCAGCAGCAGCAGCAGCAGTAGACCGACCCGCGTCAGGTCTCGGGTGCCGCTGGAGGAGTAGCGTTGATGCCTTTCATGCCCTTCCCACGCCCGCTCCTAGCACCACCAGAGGTCCAGCTCCCCACGGAGCGATGACCCAAGGACTTCGAGACTTCCCCGCCTCGCTACGACAGCAAGGCGGGGTTTGACTATTGGGAGGTGCTGTTTCAGGTATGGGCAGACTCGGAAGGAGTCTGGCCCTACTACCACAGCCAGTACCAGACGGCTGATCCGCTCCAGTCCCAGACGGTAGCGCGTGCCATGCGTGGACTGCTGTACGCGGTTCCACAGGAGACAGAGGTCGACTTCCGCCCCTTCCTGGGCGCGCCTGGGACAGGAGCAGGCGCAGACCCGCGCCGCGGCTGGGAGCTGGCGCTGACCCTTTTTGCAGCAGAGACTCACGCGACCCGGTCAGCGCGCCTTCGCGAGTTCCACTCCCTTCATCAGGGATCCTCGGAGTCAGCAGCTGATTATTGGCGTCGAGCCATGCGCCTGTACACTCGTTTGGGCACCGGAGGCGGCTCTCAGCTCTGGGCGCTGGACACCATCATGCTGGGAGTGCAACCCGAGCTCACTGACACCTTCTCCCGCCTCGACCAGGATGTCCTCGCATCCATGTCCGACACCCTGCAGTTGTTGCCCTGGGCGCAGCGCTACTTCATCCAGGTCGCGACAGCTGACAAGGCAGCCCGCGCGCATCGGCAGGGCGCCATGGCCGCAGCAGCAGTGGGAGCGACGTCCTGTACGCCTTCCACACCGTCGTCCACCTTCACCCCCACCAGCTCCACCTCTGCCTCTCCTGCTTCCTCCCCTGCTACTCCGACAGCCACTACAGCAGCCGTGAAGGGGAAGAAGGGGAAGAAGAAGAGGGGACCGTAGCAGCCTTCCGGTGGCACCGGACGGGCGGTCCGCTGCCACAACTGCGGCAGACCTCATTGCTACATTGAGTGTCAGCAAGAGCTGGACTGGGCGAGGATCACCCGCGGTCTTCAGGCAGCCCACGAGGAGCGGATCCGCACTGGAGCAGCAGCCCGTGTCGCAACGACCTCGGGGGCAGCACCGGCGGCAGATCCTTCGCCATCCGGGGGGAGTACCACGCCGGACCCGAGGGACCAGACCATCGCGGAGCTACGTCGACTGCTGGCACTTCGCTCACAGGGAGGTGCGAGTGTACTATCACAGCCGAGTGGTCCACAGACTGACTGTCCATCTGTGTTTGTGGCACGTGGTCGTATTTGTGGGGGGGCTGCGTCGCCTGGTGAGGATGAGTCTGACAGCATAGAGTGGTTGGATGAGTCGCATTGTCGTGCATTGTCCCGCTGTCCTGCCACACCTGCTGAGCGTCCAGTAGAGGCAGCGTGCTCCGTTGCTCGTTGTACCGTGACCACCACAGGTCGTGAGGCGAGTGGCCACTAGATCATTGACTCAGGGGCCACTCACCACATGACCTACGACGGTACCGCCTTTGTCGTGCTTGGTCCTGTTGGGTCTGTTCGGTCAGTGCGGACAGGTTCTGGGCAGTCACTACCTGTTCAGGGGACAGGGGTCGTACGGTTTGATGGTCCGTCTGGTCCCGTGTATCTTTCTGACGTGCTTTTTGTGCCTGATCTCGAGCTCAGCCTGCTCTCTGTCCGTGCCTGCACAAGGATGGGTCTCTTTATTCACCACTCCATTGATGATGCCACGATCACTGCAATTGACACTTCCACGGTTGTGTTGCGTGCCTCTGTTGTGGATGACCTGTATCGCATCATGCGCTGCTCTGCTCCTGACTCTTCCCCTTGCTCATCTCCCCGCGTCTTTGTCATGGGGGTGTTGTCTCCTGACCACCAGCGCCTGTTACATCGGCACCTGTGTCATGTGAGCACGGACACTGTGTCCAGGCTCATTCGTACACAGCCCGCTCTCGGTCTTGACGCGGCTTCCTTCGAGAAGCCGCCCAAGACCGACTGTCTGTTCTGCGCTCAGGGCAAGATGCATCGATGCACCTACCCTGCCTCCGTCACTCGCGCGTAGCGTCCCCCGGAGCTTGTCCACTCGAACCTCCTCGGACCTCTCCCTGTCGAGTCTGTCGCTGACCGTGGTCGGTATGTTCTTACACTCACGGATGACTTCACCCGCATGCGGTGGGTCTACTGCCTCCGCCACAAGAGAGATGCCGCTCTAGCCGTGCGCTTGTGGCTCGTGATGGCCGAGCGTCAGTCTCGTCACTCCCTCCACACCTTCCGCTCTGACCGCGGCGGTGAGTATCTCGGTGAGCTGACCACTCACTTTCGCCGAGCTTGGTATCTGTCACCAGCTCTCGGCCCCTGCTACGCCACACCATAATGGTGTGTCCGAGCACTGGAACCGCACCATGGAGGACACGGTTCGCGCCATGCGTGCTGAGTGCGGTCTCCCGGAGTCCTTCGCCTTCAAGGGCTTCGCCTACATGACGTCGGTCTGGAACCGCCTCCCGCATGGTCCCTTGCCGGACCACGTCACGCCGTATGAGCTGTGGTTCGGCCACTGTGCGGACCTCAGGCTTGCTCGCGTCTGGGGTTCCTTGGCCTGTGTCTGTTACACCGAGGACCAGCAGGGGTCCAAGGTCTCTCCGCGCGGCCGGATGTGTGCCTTCCTCGGTGTCTCCTCGCGCTCCAAAGCGTGGCGTTTCTGGGATGCGGGTCGCCACCGCATCGTTGAGTCGCGCGACGCGCTGTTTTTCTAGGCACTGTCGTACCGCGACCTGTCTGCCATTCTCACCCAGGCAACGTCTCACGTTCGCACATGTGAGGCCTCCCGTCGGATGGGGGAGTCTACCCCACAGGGTGAGTCCGTCCGGGGTGCCTCCGGGGTGGGACCGTCGCTGTCCACCATTGACCCGGCCATCATTGCTGTCGGGCCTGTATTCTCTACGCCTGCCCCGCTTGCGCCCACCACGACTGTCTCGCCTACGCCTGCCGCGCCTGCCTCACCCGCGCCTACCGCGATTGCCTCGCCCGCGCTTGCCGCGACTGCGTCACCCGCACCTGCAGCGCCTGCTTCGCCCGCACCTGCAGCGCCTGCTTCGCCCGCACCTGCAACGCCTGCTTCGCCCGCACTTGCAGCGCCTGCTTCGCCCGCACCTACAGTGCCTGCTTTGCCTGCCGGGGCTGCACGTGCCGCCTCTTCGCCTGCGGCGCCTGCCTCACCCGCGCCCGCCGTGACTGTCTCGCTCGCGACTGCCGCGACCGTCTCGTCCGTGGCTGCAGCGCCTGTTTCGCCCGCGCCTGTCGCGCCTGTCTCGCGCACGCCTGCAGCGTCTCCAGAGACAGCACCTGCCCTCCGTGTGCCAGAACCGTCGGTCAGCTCAGACTCGGGCTACTCCCGTGGACCAGGTAGGCATCTCCGCCCACTAACCTCACGAGCACCTTCGACTGCGGTTGCGCCACCTAGACGACACACGCGCAACGTGCACAGTGGTGACCCTGGCACAAAGGCTCTCGGCCTAAGTGTCAAAGGCACCTACACGGAGGTGCACCCAGCTTGTCCCATTGGGCACCAGCTCATTGCTGACGAGCACGAGGCTACACAGGCAGCTGCCGCTGACCTAGTTGCGGTCCGTCCGACCTATGAGGCATGTGTCCTGGCCACCCGGAGCTCCCCTTTGACGGTCCCTGATCCAGACACGTTAAAGGAGGCTCTCTCAAGAGAGGATGCTGAGCAGTGGCGGGCCGCCTGTGAGGACGAGCTCAGGGCCATCCGTGAGCACGGAGTCTTTGAGCTGGTCGACCGTCCTGAGGGACGGAAGGTCGTGCAGGCCAAGTGGGTCTTCCGCAAGAAGGTGAAGCCTGACGGCTCACTGGACCGCTATAAGGCCCGCTTGACTGCCAAGGGATTCTCTTAGGTTGAGGGGATCGACTTCACTGACACCTTTGCCCCTGTTGGCCGCATGACCACAGCTCGCGCGCTGCTTGGTGTGGTCGCTCACCATGACTGGGAGCTGCACCAGATGGATGTGAACAATGCGTTCCTCCACGGCACCTTGGAGGAGGAGATCTACATGGTCCAGCCACCTGGGTTTGAGGTCGA
>SZWC01020410.1:4681-22261 GCA_023375785.1 Penium margaritaceum
TGGTCAGAAACACACTGGTCAGAAACACTGTGGTCAGAAACACAGTGGTCAGAAACACAGTGGTCAGAAACACACTGGTCAGAAACACGCTGGTCAGAAACACAGTGGTCATAAACACACTGGTCAGAAACACAGTGGTCGGTAACACATTGGTCAGAAACGCACTGGTCAGAAAAACACTGGTCAAAAACTCAGTGGTCAGAAACACACTGGTCAGAAACACATTGGTCAGAAACACACTGGTCAGAAACACTGTGGTCAGAAACATAGTGGTCAGAAACACAGTGGTCAGAAAAACACTGGTCAGGAACACATTGGTCAGAAACACAGTGGTCAGAAACACGGTGGTCAGAAACACCGTGGTCAGAGACACAGTGGTCAGAAACAAAGTGGTCAGAAACACACTGGTCAGAAACAAAGTGGTCAGAAACACACTGGTCAGAAACAAAGTGGTCAGAAACACACTGGTCAGAAACACACTAGTCAGAAACACACTGGTCAGAAACACACTGGTCAGAAACACAGTGGTCAGAAAAAAAGTGGTCACACACAGTGGTCAGAAACACACTGGTCAGAAACGCACTGGTCAGAAACAATATGGTCAGAAAGACAGTGGTCAAAAACACAGTGGTCACAAACAGAGTGGTCAGAAACACAGTGGTCAGAAACACAGTGGTCTGAAACACACTGTTCAGAAAAGCAGTGGTCAGAAACAAAGTGGTCAGAAACACAGTGGTCAGAAACACAATGGTCAGAAACACAATGGTCAGAACCACAGTGGTCAAAAACACAGTGGTCAGAAACACAGTGGTCAGAAACACACTGGCCAGAAACACACTCGTCACAAAAACAGAGGTCAGAAACACAGTGGTCAGAAACACTGTGGTAAAAAACGCACTGGTCAGAAACACACTGGTCAGAAACACAGTGGTCAGAAACACAGTGGTCAGAAACACACTGGTCAGAAACACACTGGTCAGAAACACAGTGGTCAGAAACACACTGGTCAGAAACACACTGGTCAGAAACACAGTGGTCAGAAACACACTGGTCAGAAACTCAGTGGTCAGAAACACACTGGTCAGAAACACACTGGTCAGAAAATTACTGGTCAGAAACACAATGGTCAGAAACACAGTGGTCAGAAACACAGTGGTCAGAAACACAGTGGTCAGAAACACACTAGTCAGAAACACACTGGTCAGAAACACACTGGTCAGAAACACAGCGGTCAGAAACACAGTGGTCTGAAACACACTGTTCAGAAAAGCAGTGGTCAGAAACAAAGTGGTCAGAAACACAGTGGTCAGAAACACAATGGTCAGAAACACAATGGTCAGAACCACAGTGGTCAAAAACACAGTGGTCAGAAACACAGTGGTCAGAAACACAGTGGTCAGAAACACTGTGGTAAAAAACGCACTGGTCAGAAACACAATGGTCAGAAACACAATGGTCAGAAACACAATGGTCAGAAACACATTGGTCAGAAACACACAGGTCAGAAACACAGTGGTCAGAAACACAGTGGTCAGAAACACACTGGCCAGACGCACAGTGGTCATAAACACAGTGGTCAGAGGCACAATGGTCAGAAACACACTGGTCAGAAAGAGACAGGTCAGAAATACACTGGTCAGAAACACACTGGTCAGAAACACAGTGGTCAGAAACACACTGGTCAGAAACACACTGGTCAGAAACACTGTGGTCAGAAACACAGTGGTCAGAAACACAGTGGTCAGAAAAACACTGGTCAGAAACACAGTGGTCAGAAACACACTGGTCAGAAACACACTGGTCAGAAACACTGTGGTCAGAAACACAGTGGTCAGAAACACAGTGGTCAGAAAAACACTGGTAAGGAACACAGTAGTCAGAAACACAGTGGTCACAAACACGGTGGTCAGAAACACCGTGGTCAGAGACACAGTGGTCAGAAACAAAGTGGTCAGAAACACACTGGTCAGAAACAAAGTGGTCAGAAACACACTGGTCAGAAACACACTAGTCAGAAACACACGTGTCAGAAACACACTGGTCAGAAACACAGTGGTCAGAAAAAAAGTGGTCAGAAACACAGTGGTCAGAAACACACTGGTCAGAAACGCACTGGTCAGAAACAATATGGTCAGAAAGACAGTGGTCAGAAACACAGTGGTCACAAACAGAGTGTTCAGAAACAAAGTGGTCAGAAACACAGTGGTCTGAAACACACTGTTCAGAAAAGCAGTGGTCAGAAACAAAGTGGTCAGAAACACAGTGGTCAGAAACACAATGGTCAGAAACACAATGGTCATAACCACAGTGGTCAAAAACACAGTGGTCAGAAACACAGTGGTCAGAAACACACTGGCCAGAAACACACTCGTCAGAAAAACAGTGGTCAGAAACACAGTGGTCAGAAACACTGTGGTAAAAAACGCACTGGTCAGAAACACACTGGTCAGAAACACACCGGTCAGAAACACAGTGGTCAGAAACACACTAGTCAGAAACACACTGGTCAGAAACACACTCGTCAGAAAAACAGTGGTCAGAAACACAGTGGTCAGAAACAGAGTGGTCAGAACCACACTTGTCGGAAACACAATGGTCAGAAACACAGTGGTCAGAAACACACTAGTCAGAAACACACTGGTCAGAAACACACTCGTCAGAAAAACAGTGGTCAGAAACACAGTGGTCAGAAACAGAGTGGTCAGAACCACACTTGTCGGAAACACAATGGTCAGAAACACAGTGGTCAGAAACACACTAGTCAGAAACACACTGGTCAGAAACACACTCGTCAGAAAAACAGTGGTCAGAAACACAGTGGTCAGAAACAGAGTGGTCAGAACCACACTTGTCGGAAACACAATGGTCAGAAACACAGTGGTCAGAAACACACTGGTCAGAAACACACTGGTGAGAAACACACTGGTCAGAAGAACACTGGTCAGAAACACAGTGGTCAGAAGCACAGTGGTCAGAAACACACTGGTCAGAAACACAGTGGTCAGAAACACAGTGGTTCGAAACAGAGTGGTCAGAACCACACTTGTCGGAAACACAATGGTCAGAAACACAGTGGTCAGAAACACAGTGGTCAGAAACACACTGGTCAGAAACACAGTGGTCAGAAACACACTCGTCAGAAAAACAATGGTCAGAAACACAGTGGTCAGAAACACAGTGGTCAGAAACGCACTGGTCAATAACACACTGGTCAGAAACACACTCGTCAGAAAAACAATGGTCAGAAACACAGTGGTCAGAAACACAGTGGTCAGAAACGCACTGGTCAATAACACACTGGTCAGAAAGACAGTGGTCAGAAATACAGTGGTCAGAAACACACTGGTCAGAAACACGCTGGTCAGAAACACAGTGGTCATAAACACACTGGTCAGAAACACAGTGGTCGGTAACACATTGGTCAGAAACGCACTGGTCAGAAAAACAATGGTAAAAAACACAGTGGTCAGAAACACACTGGTCAGAAACACATTGGTCAGAAACACACTGGTCAGAAACACTGTGGTCAGAAACACAGTGGTCAGAAACACAGTGGTCGGAAAAACACTGGTCAGGAACACAGTGGTCAGAAACACAGTGGTCAGAAACACGGTGGTCAGAAACACCGTGGTCAGAGACACAGTGGTCAGAAACAAAGTGGTCAGAAACACAGTGGTCAGAAACACCGTGGTCAGAGACACAGTGGTCAGAAACAAAGTGGTCAGAAACACACTGGTCAGAAACAAAGTGGTCAGAAACACACTGGTCAGAAACACACTAGTCAGAAACACACTGCTCAGAAACACACTGGTCAGAAACACAGTGGTCAGAAAAAAAGTGGTCAGAAACACAGTGGTCAGAAACACACTGGTCAGAAATGCACTGGTCAGAAACAATGTGGTCAGAAAGACAGTGGTCAGAAACACAGTGGTCACAAACAAAGTGGTCAGAAACACAGTGGTCAGAAACACAATGGTCAGAAACACAATGGTCAGAACCACAGTGGTCAAAAACACAGTGGTCAGAAACACAGTGGTCAGAAACACACTGGCCAGAAACACACTCGTCAGAAAAACAGTGGTCAGAAACACAGTGGTCAGAAACACTGTGGTCAGAAACACACTGGTCAGAAACACACTGGCCAGAAACACACTGGTCAGAAACACAGTGGTCAGAAACACAGTGGACAGAAAGACACTGGTCAGAAACCCACTGGTCAGAAACACAGTGGTCAAAAACACAGTGGTCAGAAACACAGTGGTCAGAAACGCACTGGTCAGAAACACACTGGTCAGAAAGACAGTGGTCAGAAACACAGTGGTCAGAAACACAGTGGACAGAAAGACACTGGTCAGAAACCCACTGGTCAGAAACACAGTGGTCAAAAACACAGTGGTCAGAAACACAGTGGTCAGAAACGCACTGGTCAGAAACACACTGGTCAGAAAGACAGTGGTCAGAAACACAGTGGTCAGAAACACAGTGGACAGAAAGACACTGGTCAGAAACCCACTGGTCAGAAACACAGTGGTCAAAAACACAGTGGTCAGAAACACAGTGGTCAGAAACGCACTGGTCAGAAACACACTGGTCAGAAAGACAGTGGTCAGAAACACAGTGGTCAGAAACACAGTGGACAGAAAGACACTGGTCAGAAACCCACTGGTCAGAAACACAGTGGTCAAAAACACAGTGGTCAGAAACACAGTGGTCAGAAACGCACTGGTCAGAAACACACTGGTCAGAAAGACAGTGGTCAGAAACACAGTGGTCAGAAACACAGTGGACAGAAAGACACTGGTCAGAAACCCACTGGTCAGAAACACAGTGGTCAAAAACACAGTGGTCAGAAACACAGTGGTCAGAAACGCACTGGTCAGAAACACACTGGTCAGAAAGACAGTGGTCAGAAACACAGTGGTCAGAAACACAGTGGACAGAAAGACACTGGTCAGAAACCCACTGGTCAGAAACACAGTGGTCAAAAACACAGTGGTCAGAAACACAGTGGTCAGAAACGCACTGGTCAGAAACACACTGGTCAGAAAGACAGTGGTCAGAAACACAGTGGTCAGAAACACAGTGGACAGAAAGACACTGGTCAGAAACCCACTGGTCAGAAACACAGTGGTCAAAAACACAGTGGTCAGAAACACAGTGGTCAGAAACGCACTGGTCAGAAACACACTGGTCAGAAAGACAGTGGTCAGAAACACAGTGGTCAGAAACACAGTGGACAGAAAGACACTGGTCAGAAACCCACTGGTCAGAAACACAGTGGTCAAAAACACAGTGGTCAGAAACACAGTGGTCAGAAACGCACTGGTCAGAAACACACTGGTCAGAAAGACAGTGGTCAGAAACACAGTGGTCAGAAACACAGTGGACAGAAAGACACTGGTCAGAAACCCACTGGTCAGAAACACAGTGGTCAAAAACACAGTGGTCAGAAACACAGTGGTCAGAAACGCACTGGTCAGAAACACACTGGTCAGAAAGACAGTGGTCAGAAACACAGTGGTCAGAAACACAGTGGACAGAAAGACACTGGTCAGAAACCCACTGGTCAGAAACACAGTGGTCAAAAACACAGTGGTCAGAAACACAGTGGTCAGAAACGCACTGGTCAGAAACACACTGGTCAGAAAGACAGTGGTCAGAAACACAGTGGTCAGAAACACAGTGGACAGAAAGACACTGGTCAGAAACCCACTGGTCAGAAACACAGTGGTCAAAAACACAGTGGTCAGAAACACAGTGGTCAGAAACGCACTGGTCAGAAACACACTGGTCAGAAAGACAGTGGTCAGAAACACAGTGGTCAGAAACACAGTGGACAGAAAGACACTGGTCAGAAACCCACTGGTCAGAAACACAGTGGTCAAAAACACAGTGGTCAGAAACACAGTGGTCAGAAACGCACTGGTCAGAAACACACTGGTCAGAAAGACAGTGGTCAGAAACACAGTGGTCAGAAACACAGTGGTCAGAAACACACTAGTCAGAAACACACTGGTCAGAAACACACTGGTCAGAAACACAGTGGTCAGAAACACACTGGTCATAAACACAGTGGTCAGAAACACAGTGGTCAGAAACACAGTGGACAGAAAGACACTGGTCAGAAACGCAATGGTCACAAACACACTGGTCAGAAACACACTCGTCAGAAACACACTAGTTAGAAACACAGTGGTCAGAAACACAATGGTCAGAAACACAGTGGTCAGAAACAAACAGGTCAGAAACACAGTGGTCAGAAACACACTAGTTAGAAACACAGTGGTCAGAAACACAATGGTCAGAAACACAGTGGTCAGAAACAAACAGGTCAGAAACACAGTGGTCAGAAACACAGTGGTCACAAACACACTGGTCACAAACACACTTGTCAGACAAACAGTGGTCCGAAACACAGTGTTCAGAAACACACTGGTCAGAAACACAGTGCTCAGAAATACAATGGTCCAAAACACACTGGTCAGAAACACACTGGTCAGAAACACAGTGGTCAGAAACACACTGGTCAGAAACACAGTGGTCAGAAACACACTGGTCAGAAACACAGTGGTCAGAAACACTGTGGTCAGAAACACAGTGGTCAGAAACACAGTGGCCAGACACACAGTGGTCAGAAACACAGGGGTCAGATAACAGTGGTCAGAAACACACCGGTCGGAAACACACTGGTCTGAAACACAGTGGTCAGAAACACACTGGTCAGAGGCACACTGGTCAGAAACACAGTGGTAGGAAACACAGTGGTCAGAAACACAGTGGTCAGAAACACTGTGGTCAGAAACACAGTGGTCAGAAACACAGTGGCCAGACACACAGTGGTCAGAAACACAGGGGTCAGATAACAGTGGTCAGAAACACACCGGTCGGAAACACACTGGTCTGAAACACAGTGGTCAGAAACACACTGGTCAGAGGCACACTGGTCAGAAACACAGTGGTAGGAAACACAGTGGTCAGAAACACAGTGGTCAGAAACACTGTGGTCAGAAACACAGTGGTCAGAAACACAGTGGCCAGACACACAGTGGTCAGAAACACAGGGGTCAGATAACAGTGGTCAGAAACACACCGGTCGGAAACACACTGGTCTGAAACACAGTGGTCAGAAACACACTGGTCAGAGGCACACTGGTCAGAAACACAGTGGTAGGAAACACAGTGGTCAGAAACACAGTGGTCAGAAACACTGTGGTCAGAAACACAGTGGTCAGAAACACAGTGGCCAGACACACAGTGGTCAGAAACACAGGGGTCAGATAACAGTGGTCAGAAACACACCGGTCGGAAACACACTGGTCTGAAACACAGTGGTCAGAAACACACTGGTCAGAGGCACACTGGTCAGAAACACAGTGGTAGGAAACACAGTGGTCAGAAACACAGTGGTCAGAAACACTGTGGTCAGAAACACAGTGGTCAGAAACACAGTGGACAGAAACACACTGGTCAGAAACACAGTGGTCAGAAGCACACTGGTCAGAAACACACTGGTCAGAAACACAGTGGTCAGAAAGACAGTGGTCAGAAACACAGTGGTCAGAAACACAATGGTCAGAAACATAGTGGTCAGAAACACACAGGTCAGAAACACAGCGGTCAGAAACAGAGTGGTCAGAAACACAGTGGCCAGACACACAGTGGTCAGAAACACAGGGGTCAGATAACAGTGGTCAGAAACACACCGGTCGGAAACACACTGGTCTGAAACACAGTGGTCAGAAACACACTGGTCAGAGGCACACTGGTCAGAAACACACTGGTCAGAAACACAGTGGTCAGAAACACACTGGTCAAAGGCACACTGGTCAGAAACACTCTGGTCAGAAACACAGTGGTCAGAAACACAGTGGTCAGAAACACACTGGTCAGAAACACAGTGGTCAGAAACACAGTGGTCAGAAACACACTGGTCGGAAACAGACTGGTCAGAAACACAGTGGTCAGAAAGACACTGGTCAGAGGCACACTGGTCAGAAACACAGTGGTAGGAAACACAGTGGTCAGAAACACAGTGGTCAAAAACACACTGGTCGGAAACATACTGGTCTGAAACACAGTGGTCAGAAACACACTGGTCAGAAGCACATTTGTCAGAAACACAGTGGTCAGAAACACGGTGGTCAGAAACACAGTGGTCAGAAACACAGTGGTCAGAAACACACTGGTCAGAAACACAGTGGTCAGAAGCACACTGGTCAGAAACACAGTGGTCAGAAACGCACTGGTCAGAAACACACTGGTAAAAAACACACTGGTCAGAAACACAGTGGTCAGAAGCACACTGGTCAGAAACACAGTGGTCAGAAACGCACTGGTCAGAAACACACTGGTAAAAAACACACTGGTCAGAAACACAGTGGTCAGAAGCACACTGGTCAGAAACACAGTGGTCAGAAACGCACTGGTCAGAAACACACTGGTAAAAAACACACTGGTCAGAAACACAGTGGTCAGAAGCACACTGGTCAGAAACACAGTGGTCAGAAACGCACTGGTCAGAAACACACTGGTAAAAAACACACTGGTCAGAAACACAGTGGTCAGAAGCACACTGGTCAGAAACACAGTGGTCAGAAACGCACTGGTCAGAAACACACTGGTAAAAAACACACTGGTCAGAAACACAGTGGTCAGAAGCACACTGGTCAGAAACACAGTGGTCAGAAACGCACTGGTCAGAAACACACTGGTAAAAAACACACTGGTCAGAAACACAGTGGTCAGAAGCACACTGGTCAGAAACACAGTGGTCAGAAACGCACTGGTCAGAAACACACTGGTAAAAAACACACTGGTCAGAAACACAGTGGTCAGAAGCACACTGGTCAGAAACACAGTGGTCAGAAACACACCGGTCAGAAACACACTCGTCAGAAAAACAGTGGTCGGATAGCACTGGTCAGAAACACACTGGTCAGAAACACAGTGGTCAGAAGCACACTGGTCAGAAACACACTGGTCAGAATTACACTGGGCAGAACCACAGTGGTCAGAAACACACTGGTCAGAAACACAGTGGTCAGAAACACAATTGTCAGGAACACAGTGGTCAGAAACACACTGGTCAGAAACACAGTGGTCAGAAACACGCTGGTCAGAAACATAGTGGTCAGAAACACAGTGGTCAGAAACACAGAGGTCAGAAACACAGTGGTCAGAAACACAATGGTCAGAAAAACACTGGTCAGATACACAGTGGTCAGAAACACACTGGTCAGAAACACACGTCAGAAAAACACTGGTCAGAGACACAGTGGTCAGAAACACACTCGTGAAAAACACAGTGGTCAGAAACACAATGGTCAGGAACACACTGGTCAGAAAGACAGTGGTCAGAAACACAATGGTCAGAAGCATGGTCAGAAGCACACTGGTCACAGGCAAACTGGTCAGAAACACACTGGTCAGAAACACACTGGTCAGAAACACAGTGGTCAGAAACACAGTGGTCTGAAACACAGTGGTCAGAAACACACTGGTCAGAAACACAGTGATCAGAAACACAGTGGTCAGAAACACAGTGGGCACAAACACAGTGGTCAGAAAGAAACTGGTCAGAAACACAGTGGTCAGAAACACAGTGGTCAGAAACACAGTGGTCAGAAACACAATGGTCAGAAACACAATGGTCAGAAACACAGTGGTAAGAAACACACTGTTCATAAACACAGTGGTCAGAAACACAGTGGTCAGAAACATAGTGGTCAGAAACACAATGGTCAGAAACACAATGGTCAGAAATACAGTGGTCAGAAACACAGTGGTCAGAAACACAGTGGTCAGAAACAAACTGGTCAGAAACACACTCGTCAGAAAAACAGTGGTCAGAAACACAATGGTCAGAAACAGAATGGTCAGAAACACACAGGTCAGAAACACACTGGTCAGAAACACAGTGGTCAGAAACACACTGGTCATAAACACACTGGTCAGAAACACACTGGTCAAAAACACAGTGGTCAGAAACACTGTGGTCAGAAACACTGTGGTCAGAAAAACACTGGTCAGAAACACAGTGGTCAGAAACACACTGGTCACAAACACAGTGGTCAGAAACACAGTGGTCAGAAACACGGTGGTCAGAAACACAGTGGTCAGAGACACAGTGGTCAGAAACACAGTGGTCAGAAACAGAGTGGTCAGAAACACAGTGGTCAGAAACACAGTGGTCCGAAACACAGTGGTCAGAAACATTCTGGTCTCAGAAACACAGTGCAGAATCATAGTGGTCAGAAACACAGTGGTCAGAAACACAGTGGTCAGAAACACAGTGGTCAGAAACACAATGGTCAGAAACACATCGGTCCGAAAGACAGTGGTCAGAAACACACTGGTCAGAAACACAGTGGTCAGAAAAACTCTGGTCAGGAACACAGTGGTCAGAAACACAGTGGTCAGAAACACGGTGGTCATAAACACCGTGGTCAGAGACACAGTGGTCAGAAACAAAGTGGTCAGAAAAACACTGGTCAGAAACAAAGTGGTCAGAAACACACTGGTCAGAAACACACTAGTCAGAAACACACTGGTCAGAAACACACTGGTCAGAAACACAGTGGTCAGAAAAAAAGTGGTCAGAAACACAGTGGTCAGAAACACAGTGGCCAGAAACACACTCGTCAGAAAAACAGTGGTCAGAAACACAGTGGTCAGAAACACAGTGGCCAGAAACACACTCGTCAGAAAAACAGTGGTCAGAAACACAGTGGTCAGAAACACAGTGGTCTGAAACACACTGTTCAGAAAAGCAGTGGTCAGAAACAAAGTGGTCAGAAACACAGTGGTCAGAAACACAATGGTCAGAAACACAATGGTCAGAACCACAGTGGTCAAAAACACAGTGGTCAGAAACACAGTGGTCAGAAACACAGTGGCCAGAAACACACTCGTCAGAAAAACAGTTGTCAGAAACACAGTGGTCAGAAACACTGTGGTCAAAAACGCACTGGTCAGAAACACACTGGTCAGAAACACAGTGGTCAGAATCACAGTGGTCAGAAACACACTGGTCAGAAACACACTGGTCAGAAATACAGTGGTCAGAAACACACTGGTCAGAAACTCAGTGGTCAGAAACACACTGGTCAGAAACACACTGGTCAGAAAAGTATTGGTCAGAAACACAATGGTCAGAAACACAGTGGTCAGAAACACAGTGGTCAGAAACACAGTGGTCAGAAACACACTAGTCAGAAACACACTGGTCAGAAACACACTGGTCAGAAACACAGTGGTCAGAAACACACTGGTCAGAAACGCAATGGTCACAAACACACTGGTCAGAAACACACTCATCAGAAACACACTAGTTAGAAACACAGTGGTCAGAAACACAATGGTCAGAAACACAGTGGTCAGAAACAAACAGGTCAGAAACACAGTGGTCAGAAACACAGTGGTCAGAAACACACTGGTCAGAAACACAGTGCTCGGAGACACAATGGTCCGAAACACACTGGTCAGAAACACACTGGTCAGAAACACAGTGGTCAGAAACACACTGGTCGGAAACACAGTGTTCAGAAACACTCTGGTCAGAAACACAGTGGTCAGAAACACAATGGTCAGAAACACACAGGTCAGAGACACACTGGTCAGAAACACAGTGGTCAGAAACACACCGGTCATAAACATAGTGGTCAGAAACACATTTGTCAGAAACACAGTGGTCAGAAACACTGTGGTCAGAAACACAGTGGACAGAAACACAGTGGTCGGAAACACAGTGGTCAGAAACACAGTGGTCAGAAACACAGTGGACAGAAACACACTGGTCAGAAACACAATGGTCAGAAAGACAGTGGTCAGAAACACAGTGGTCAGAAACACAGTGGACAGAAATACAGTGGTCAGGAACACACTGGTCAGAAACACAGTGGTCAGAAACACAGTGGTCAGAAACACAATGGTCAGAAACATAGTGGTCAGAAACACACAGGTCAGAAACACAGCGGTCAGAAACAGAGTGGTCAGAAACACAGTGGCCAGACACACAGTGGTCAGAAACACAGGGGTCAGAACACAGTGGTCAGAAACACACCGGTCGGAAACACACTGGTCTGAAACACAGTGGTCAGAAAGACACTGGTCAGAGGCACACTGGTCAGAAACACAGTGGTAAGAAACACAGTGGTCAGAAACACAGTGGTCAGAAACACACTGGTCGGAAACATACTGGTCAGAAACACAGTGGTCAGAAACACAGTGGTCAGAAATACAGTGGTCAGAAAAACTCTGGTCAGAAACACAGTGGTCAGAAACACTCTGGTCAGAAGCACATTTGTCAGAAACACAGTGGTCAGAAACACGGTGGTCAGAAACACAGTGTACAGAAATACAGTGGTCAGGAACACACTGGTCAGAAACACAGTGGTCAGAAACACACTGGTCAGAAACACACCGGTCAGAAACACACTGGTCAGAAACACACTGGTCAGAAACACAGTGGTCAGAAACACAGTGGTCAGAAACACAGTGGACAGAAATACAGTGGTCAGAAACACAGTGGTCAGAAACACAGTGGACAGAAATACAGTGGTCAGAAACACAGTGGTCAGAAACACAGTGGACAGAAATACAGTGGTCAGAAACACAGTGGTCAGAAACACAGTGGACAGAAATACAGTGGTCAGAAACACAGTGGTCAGAAACACAGTGGACAGAAATACAGTGGTCAGAAACACAGTGGTCAGAAACACAGTGGACAGAAATACAGTGGTCAGAAACACAGTGGTCAGAAACACAGTGGACAGAAATACAGTGGTCAGAAACACAGTGGTCAGAAACACAGTGGACAGAAATACAGTGGTCAGAAACACAGTGGTCAGAAACACAGTGGACAGAAATACAGTGGTCAGAAACACAGTGGTCAGAAACACAGTGGACAGAAATACAGTGGTCAGAAACACAGTGGTCAGAAACACAGTGGACAGAAATACAGTGGTCAGAAACACAGTGGTCAGAAACACAGTGGACAGAAATACAGTGGTCAGAAACACAGTGGTCAGAAACACAGTGGACAGAAATACAGTGGTCAGAAACACAGTGGTCAGAAACACAGTGGACAGAAATACAGTGGTCAGAAACACAGTGGTCAGAAACACAGTGGACAGAAATACAGTGGTCAGAAACACAGTGGTCAGAAACACAGTGGACAGAAATACAGTGGTCAGAAACACAGTGGTCAGAAACACAGTGGACAGAAATACAGTGGTCAGAAACACAGTGGTCAGAAACACAGTGGACAGAAATACAGTGGTCAGAAACACAGTGGTCAGAAACACAGTGGACAGAAATACAGTGGTCAGAAACACAGTGGTCAGAAACACAGTGGACAGAAATACAGTGGTCAGAAACACAGTGGTCAGAAACACAGTGGACAGAAATACAGTGGTCAGAAACACAGTGGTCAGAAACACAGTGGACAGAAATACAGTGGTCAGAAACACAGTGGTCAGAAACACAGTGGACAGAAATACAGTGGTCAGAAACACAGTGGTCAGAAACACAGTGGACAGAAATACAGTGGTCAGAAACACAGTGGTCAGAAACACAGTGGACAGAAATACAGTGGTCAGAAACACAGTGGTCAGAAACACAGTGGACAGAAATACAGTGGTCAGAAACACAGTGGTCAGAAACACAGTGGACAGAAATACAGTGGTCAGAAACACAGTGGTCAGAAACACAGTGGACAGAAATACAGTGGTCAGAAACACAGTGGTCAGAAACACAGTGGACAGAAATACAGTGGTCAGAAACACAGTGGTCAGAAACACAGTGGACAGAAATACAGTGGTCAGAAACACAGTGGTCAGAAACACAGTGGACAGAAATACAGTGGTCAGAAACACAGTGGTCAGAAACACAGTGGACAGAAATACAGTGGTCAGAAACACAGTGGTCAGAAACACAGTGGACAGAAATACAGTGGTCAGAAACACAGTGGTCAGAAACACAGTGGACAGAAATACAGTGGTCAGAAACACAGTGGTCAGAAACACAGTGGACAGAAATACAGTGGTCAGAAACACAGTGGTCAGAAACACAGTGGACAGAAATACAGTGGTCAGAAACACAGTGGTCAGAAACACAGTGGACAGAAATACAGTGGTCAGAAACACAGTGGTCAGAAACACAGTGGACAGAAATACAGTGGTCAGAAACACAGTGGTCAGAAACACAGTGGACAGAAATACAGTGGTCAGAAACACAGTGGTCAGAAACACAGTGGACAGAAATACAGTGGTCAGAAACACAGTGGTCAGAAACACAGTGGACAGAAATACAGTGGTCAGAAACACAGTGGTCAGAAACACAGTGGACAGAAATACAGTGGTCAGAAACACAGTGGTCAGAAACACAGTGGACAGAAATACAGTGGTCAGAAACACAGTGGTCAGAAACACAGTGGACAGAAATACAGTGGTCAGAAACACAGTGGTCAGAAACACAGTGGACAGAAATACAGTGGTCAGAAACACAGTGGTCAGAAACACAGTGGACAGAAATACAGTGGTCAGAAACACAGTGGTCAGAAACACAGTGGACAGAAATACAGTGGTCAGAAACACAGTGGTCAGAAACACAGTGGACAGAAATACAGTGGTCAGAAACACAGTGGTCAGAAACACAGTGGACAGAAATACAGTGGTCAGAAACACAGTGGTCAGAAACACAGTGGACAGAAATACAGTGGTCAGAAACACAGTGGTCAGAAACACAGTGGACAGAAATACAGTGGTCAGAAACACAGTGGTCAGAAACACAGTGGACAGAAATACAGTGGTCAGAAACACAGTGGTCAGAAACACAGTGGACAGAAATACAGTGGTCAGAAACACAGTGGTCAGAAACACAGTGGACAGAAATACAGTGGTCAGAAACACAGTGGTCAGAAACACAGTGGACAGAAATACAGTGGTCAGAAACACAGTGGTCAGAAACACAGTGGACAGAAATACAGTGGTCAGAAACACAGTGGTCAGAAACACAGTGGACAGAAATACAGTGGTCAGAAACACAGTGGTCAGAAACACAGTGGACAGAAATACAGTGGTCAGAAACACAGTGGTCAGAAACACAGTGGACAGAAATACAGTGGTCAGAAACACAGTGGTCAGAAACACAGTGGACAGAAATACAGTGGTCAGAAACACAGTGGTCAGAAACACAGTGGACAGAAATACAGTGGTCAGAAACACAGTGGTCAGAAACACAGTGGACAGAAATACAGTGGTCAGAAACACAGTGGTCAGAAACACAGTGGACAGAAATACAGTGGTCAGAAACACAGTGGTCAGAAACACAGTGGACAGAAATACAGTGGTCAGAAACACAGTGGTCAGAAACACAGTGGACAGAAATACAGTGGTCAGAAACACAGTGGTCAGAAACACAGTGGACAGAAATACAGTGGTCAGAAACACAGTGGTCAGAAACACAGTGGACAGAAATACAGTGGTCAGAAACACAGTGGTCAGAAACACAGTGGACAGAAATACAGTGGTCAGAAACACAGTGGTCAGAAACACAGTGGACAGAAATACAGTGGTCAGAAACACAGTGGTCAGAAACACAGTGGACAGAAATACAGTGGTCAGAAACACAGTGGTCAGAAACACAGTGGACAGAAATACAGTGGTCAGAAACACAGTGGTCAGAAACACAGTGGACAGAAATACAGTGGTCAGAAACACAGTGGTCAGAAACACAGTGGACAGAAATACAGTGGTCAGAAACACAGTGGTCAGAAACACAGTGGACAGAAATACAGTGGTCAGAAACACAGTGGTCAGAAACACAGTGGACAGAAATACAGTGGTCAGAAACACAGTGGTCAGAAACACAGTGGACAGAAATACAGTGGTCAGAAACACAGTGGTCAGAAACACAGTGGACAGAAATACAGTGGTCAGAAACACAGTGGTCAGAAACACAGTGGACAGAAATACAGTGGTCAGAAACACAGTGGTCAGAAACACAGTGGACAGAAATACAGTGGTCAGAAACACAGTGGTCAGAAACACAGTGGACAGAAATACAGTGGTCAGAAACACAGTGGTCAGAAACACAGTGGACAGAAATACAGTGGTCAGAAACACAGTGGTCAGAAACACAGTGGACAGAAATACAGTGGTCAGAAACACAGTGGTCAGAAACACAGTGGACAGAAATACAGTGGTCAGAAACACAGTGGTCAGAAACACAGTGGTCAGAAACACACTGGTCAGAAACGCACTGGTCAGAAACAATGTGGTCAGAAAGACAGTGGTCAGAAACACAGTGGTCACAAACAGAGTGGTCAGAAACACAGTGGTCAGAAACACACTGGTCTGAAATACACTGTTCAGAAAAGCAGTGGTCAGAAACAAAGAGGTCAGAAACACAGTGGTCAGAAACACAATGGTCAGAAACACAATGGTCAGAACCACAGTGGTCAAAAACACAGTGGTCAGAAACACAGTGGTCAGAAACACACTGGCCAGAAACACACTCGTCAGAAAAACAGTGGTCAGAAACACAGTGGTCAGAAACACAGTGGTCAGAAACACACTGGCCAGAAACACACTCGTCAGAAAAACAGTGGTCAGAAACACAGTGGTCAGAAACACTGTGGTAAAAAATGCACTGGTCAGAAACACACTGGTCAGAAACACAGTGGTCAGAAACACAGTGGTCAGAAAAACACTGGTCAGGAACACAGTGGTCAGAAACACAGTGGTCAGAAACACGGTGGTCAGAAACACCGTGGTCAGAGACACAGTGGTCAGAAACACAGTGGTCAGAAACACAGTGGTCAGAAACACGGTGGTCAGAAACACCGTGGTCAGAGACACAGTGGTCAGAAACAAAGTGGTCAGAAACACACTGGTCAGAAACATAGTGGTCAGAAACACACTGGTCAGAAACACACTAGTCAGAAACACACTGGTCAGAAACACACTGGTCAGAAACACAGTGGTCAGAAAAAAAGTGGTCAGAAACACAGTGGTCAGAAACACACTGGTCAGAAACGCACTGGTCAGAAACAATGTGGTCAGAAAGACAGTGGTCAGAAACACAGTGGTCACAAACAGAGTGGTCAGAAACACAGTGGTCATGAACACAGTGGTCTGAAACACACTGTTCAGAAAAGCAGTGGTCAGAAACAAAGTGGTCAGAAACACAGTGGTCAGAAACACAATGGTCAGAAACACAACGGTCAGAACCACAGTGGTCAAAAACAAAGTGGTCAGAAACACAGTGGTCAGAAACACACTGGCCAGAAACACACTCGTCAGAAAGACAGTGGTCAGAAACACTGTGGTCAAAAACGCACTGGTCAGAAACACACTGGTCAGAAACACACTGGTCAGAAACACAGTGGTCAGAAACACACTGGTCAGAAACACATTGTTCAGAAACACAGTGGTCAGAAACACACTGGTCAGAAGCTTAGTGGTCAGAAACACACTGGTCAGAAACACACTGGTCAGAAAAATATTGGTCAGAAACACAATGGTCAGAAACACAGTGGTCAGAAACACAGTGGTCAGAAACACAGTGGTCAGAAACACA
>SZWC01020410.1:31092-49584 GCA_023375785.1 Penium margaritaceum
TGGTCAGAAACACACTGGTCAGAAACACAGTGGTCACAAACACAGTGGACAGCAACACACTGGTCAGAAACACACTGGTCAGAAACACAGTGGTCAGAAACACAGTCGACAGAAACACAGTGGTCAGAAACATAGTGGTAAGAAACACAGTGGTCAGAAACACACTGGTCAGAAACACACTAGTCAGAAAAACACTGGTCAGAAACGAACTGGTCAGAAAAACACAGGTCAGAAACACAGTGGTCAGAAACACACTGGTCAGAAACACAGTGGTCAGAAACACAGTGGTCAGAAAAACACTGGTCACAAACACAGTGGTCAGAAACACATTGGTCAGAAACACGGTGGTCAGAAACACTGTGGTCAGAAACACAGTGGTCAGAAACACAGTGGTCAGAAACACACTGGTCAGAAACACACAGGTCTGAAACACACTGGTCAGAAACATAGTGGTCAGAAACACACTGGTCAGAAACACAGTGGTCAGAAACAGACTGGTCAGAAACACACTGGTCAGAAACACAGTTGTCAGAAACACAATGGTCAAAAACACAGTGGTCAAAAACACACTGGTCAGAAACACACTGGTGAGAAACACAGTGGTCAGAAACACACTGGTCAGAAACACAGTGGTCACAAACACAGTGGTAAGAAACACAATGGTCAGAAACACAGTGGTCAGAAACACAGTGGTCAGAAACACAGTGGTCAGAAAAACACTGATCAGAAACACAAATGCAGAAAAACAGTGGTCCGAAACACAGTGGTCCGAAACACAGTGGTTTGAAACGCACTGGTCAGAAACACACTGGTCAGAAACACACTGCTCAGAAACACACTGGTCAGAATCACACTGGTCAGAAAAACACTGGTCAGAAACACAGTGGTCGGAAACACAGTGGTCAGAAAAACAATGCTCGGAAACACAGTGGTCAGAAACACAATGGTCAGAAACACAGTGGTCAGAAACACACTGGTCAGAAACACAATGGTCAGAAACACAGTGGTCAGAAACACAGTGGTCAGAAACACACTGGTCAGAAACACAATGGTCAGAAACACAGTGGTCAGAAACACAGTGGTCAGAAATACAGTGGTCAGAAACACAGTGGTCAGAAACACAGTGGTCAGTAACACACTGGTCAGAAACACAATGGTCAGAAACACAGTGGTCAGAAACACAGTGGTCAGAAACACAGTGGTCAGAAACACGGTGGTCAGAAACACAGTGGTCAGAAACACAGTGGTCAGAAACACAATGGTCAGAAACACAGTGGTCAGAAACACAGTGGTCAGAAACACAGTGGTCAGAAACACGGTGGTCAGAAACACAGTGGTCAGAAACACAGTGGTCAAGAACAGAGTGGTCAGAAACACAGTGGTCAGAAACACACTGGTCAGAAATACACTAGTCAAAGGTACACTGGTCAGAAACACACTGGTCAGAAACACAGTGGTCAGAAACACAGTGGTAAGAAACACAGTGGTGAGAAACACAATGGTCAGAAACACACAGGCACGAAACACACTGGTCAGAAACACAGTGGTCAGAAACACACTGGTCAGAAACACAGTGGTCAGAAACACAGTTGTCAGAAACACAGTGGTCAGAAACCAGTGGTCAGAAACACAGTGGTCAGAAACACACTGGTCAGAAACACAGTGGTCAGAAACACAGTTGTCAGAAACACAGTGGTCAGAAACCAGTGGTCAGAAACACAGTGGTCAGAAACACAGTGGTTAGAAACACAGTGGTAAGAAACACAGTGGTCAGTAAGACACTGGTCAGAAACACAATGGTCAGAAACACATCAGTCAGAAACACAGTGGTCAGAAACACATTAGTCAGAAACACAGTGGTCAGAAAGACATTAGTCAGAAACACAATGGTCTGAAACACAGTGGACAGTAACACACTGGTCAGAAACACACTGGTCAGAAACACAGTGGTCAGAAACACAGTCGTCAGAAACACACTGGTCAGAAACACAGTGGTCAGAAACACAATGGTCAGAAACAAAATGGTGAGAAACACACTGGTCAGAAACACAGTGGTCAGTAACACTGGTCAGAAACACTGTGCTCAGAAACACAGTGGTCAGAAACACGGTGGTCAGACACACAATCGTCAGAAACACAGTGGTCAGAAACACAGTGGACAGTAACACACTGGTCAGAAATACACTGGTCAGAAACATAGTGGTCAGAAACACACTGGTCAGAAACACAGTGGTAAGAAACACAGTGGTCAGAAACACACTGGTCAGAAACACACTAGTCTAGAAAACACTGGTCAGAAACACACTGGTCAGAAAAACACTGGTCAGAAACACAGTGGTCAGAAACACACTGGTCAGAAACACAGTGGTCAGAAACACAGTGGTCAGAAAAACACTGGTCAGAAACACACTGGTGAGAAACACAGTGGTCAGAAACACGCTGGTCAGAAACACAGTGGTCAGAACCACACTGGTCAGAAACACACTGGTGAGAAACACAGTGGTCAGAAACACGCTGGTCAGAAACACAGTGGTCAGAACCACACTGGTCAGAAACACACTGGTGAGAAACACAGTGGTCAGAAACACGCTGGTCAGAAACACAGTGGTCAGAACCACACTGGTCAGAAACACACTGGTGAGAAACACAGTGGTCAGAAACACGCTGGTCAGAAACACAGTGGTCAGAACCACACTGGTCAGAAACACACTGGTGAGAAACACAGTGGTCAGAAACACGCTGGTCAGAAACACAGTGGTCAGAAACACACTGGTCAGAAACACAGTGGTAAGAAACACAATGGTCAGAAACACAGTGGTCAGAAACACAGTGGTCAGAAACACAGTGGTCAGAAAAACACTGGTCAGAAACACACTCGTCAGAAAAACAGTGGTCAGAAACACACTGGTCAGAAACACAATGGTCAGAAACACAATGGTCAGAAACACAGTGGTCAGAAACACAGCGGTCAGAAACACAGTGGTCAGAAAAAGGCTGGTCAGAAACACACTCGTCAGAAAAACAGTGGTCAGAAGCACAGTGGTCAGAAACACAGTGGTCAGAAACGCACTGGTCAGAAACACACTGGTCAGAAACACACTGCTCAGAAATACACTGGTCAGAAACACACTGGTCAGAAAAACACTGGTCAGAAACACAGTGGTCGGAAACACATTGGTCAGAAACACAATGGTCAGAAACACAGTGGTCAGGAACACAGTGGTCAGAAACACTGTGGTCAGAAACGCACTGGTCAGAAACACAATTGTCAGAAACACAGTGGTCAGAAACACAGTGGTCAGAAACACAGTCGTCAAAAACACACCGGTCAGAAACACAGTGGTCAGAAACACACTGGTCAGAAACACAGTGGTCAGAAACACACTAGTCAGAAACAGAGTCGTCAGAAACACACTGGTCAGAAACACAGTGGTCAGTAACACACTGGTCAGAAACACACTGGTCAGAAACACACTGGTCAGAAACACACTGGTCAGACAAACACTGGTCAGAAACAGAGTGGTCTGAAACACAGTGGTCAGAAACACACTGGTCAGAAACACCGTGGACAGCAACACACTGGTCAGAAACACACTGGTCAGAAACAAAGTGGTCAGAAACACAGTCGTCAGAAACACAGTGGTCAGAAACACAGTGGCCAGAAACACAGTGGTCAGAAACACACTGGTCAGAAACACCGTGGACAGCAACACACTGGTCAGAAACACACTGGTCAGAAACACAGTGGTCAGAAACACAGTGGTCAGAAAAACACTGGTTAGAAACACAGTGGTCAGAAACACGGTGGTCAGAAACACGGTGGTCAGAAACACAGTGGTCAGAAACACAGTGGTCACAAACACAGTGGTCAGAAACACAGTAGTCAGAAACACAATGGTCAGAAACACACAGGTCTGAAACGCACTGATCAGAAACACAGTGGTCAGAAACAGACTGGTCAGAAATATCGTGGTCAGAAACACACTGGTCAGAGACACAGTGGTCAGAAACACAGTGGTCAAAAACACAGTGGTCAGAAACACACTGGTCAGAAACACACTGGTGAGAAACACACTGGTCAGAAACACAGTGATCACAAACACAGTGGTCACAAACACAGTGGTCAGAAACACACTGGTCAGAAACACACTGGTGAGAAACACACTGGTCAGAAACACAGTGATCACAAACACAGTGGTCACAAACACAATGGTCAGAAACACAATGGTCAGAAACACATTGGTCAGAAACACAGTGGTCAGAAACACAGTGGTCAGAAAAACACTGGTCAAAAACACACTTGTCAGAAAAACAGTGGTCAGAAACACAGTGGTCAGAAACACAGTGGTCAGAAACGCACTGGTCAGAAACACACTGGTCAGAAACACACTGCTCAGAAACACACTGGTCAGAAACACACTGGTCAGAAACACACTGCTCAGAAACACACTGGTCAGAAACACACTGGTCAGAAAACACTGGTCAGAAACACAGTGGTCGGAAACACATTGGTCAGAAACACAATGGTCAGAAACACAGTGGTCAGAAACACAGTGGTCAAAAACACAGTGGTCAGAAACACAGTGGTCAGAAACACAATGGTCAGAAACACAATGGTCAGAAACACAGTGGTCAGAAACACAGTGGTCAGAAACACAGTGGTCAGAAACACAGTGGTCAGCAACACACTGGCCAGAAACACAATGGTCAGAAACACAGTGGTCAGAAACACAGTGGTGAGAAACACAGTGGTTAGAAACACGGTGGTCAGAAACACAGTGGTCAGAAACACAGTGGTCAAGAACAGAGTGGTCAGAAACACAGTGGTCAGAAACACACTGGTCAGAAATACACTAGTCAAAAACACAATGGTCAGAAACACACTGGTCAGAAACACAGTCGTCAGAAACACACTGGTCAGAAACACACTAGTCAGAAACACACTGGTCAGAAACACACTGGTCAGACACACACTGGTCAGAAACAGAGTGGTCTGAAACACACTGGTCAGAAACACAGTGGTCAGAAACAGAGTGGTCAGAAACACAGTGGTCAGAAACACAGTCGTCAGAAACACAGTGGTCAGAAACACAGTGGCCAGAAACACAGTGGTCAGAAACACACTGGTCAGAAATACACTAGTCAAAAACACAATGGTCAGAAACACACTGGTCAGAAACACAGTCGTCAGAAACACACTGGTCAGAAACACACTAGTCAGAAACACACTGGTCAGAAACACACTGGTCAGACACACACTGGTCAGAAACAGAGTGGTCTGAAACACACTGGTCAGAAACACAGTGGTCAGAAACAGAGTGGTCAGAAACACAGTGGTCAGAAACACAGTCGTCAGAAACACAGTGGTCAGAAACACAGTGGCCAGAAACACAGTGGTCAGAAACACACTGGTCAGAAATACACTAGTCAAAAACACAATGGTCAGAAACACACTGGTCAGAAACACAGTCGTCAGAAACACACTGGTCAGAAACACACTAGTCAGAAACACACTGGTCAGAAACACACTGGTCAGACACACACTGGTCAGAAACAGAGTGGTCTGAAACACACTGGTCAGAAACACAGTGGTCAGAAACAGAGTGGTCAGAAACACAGTGGTCAGAAACACAGTCGTCAGAAACACAGTGGTCAGAAACACAGTGGCCAGAAACACAGTGGTCAGAAACACACTGGTCAGAAATACACTAGTCAAAAACACAATGGTCAGAAACACACTGGTCAGAAACACAGTCGTCAGAAACACACTGGTCAGAAACACACTAGTCAGAAACACACTGGTCAGAAACACACTGGTCAGACACACACTGGTCAGAAACAGAGTGGTCTGAAACACACTGGTCAGAAACACAGTGGTCAGAAACAGAGTGGTCAGAAACACAGTGGTCAGAAACACAGTCGTCAGAAACACAGTGGTCAGAAACACAGTGGCCAGAAACACAGTGGTCAGAAACACACTGGTCAGAAATACACTAGTCAAAAACACAATGGTCAGAAACACACTGGTCAGAAACACAGTCGTCAGAAACACACTGGTCAGAAACACACTAGTCAGAAACACACTGGTCAGAAACACACTGGTCAGACACACACTGGTCAGAAACAGAGTGGTCTGAAACACACTGGTCAGAAACACAGTGGTCAGAAACAGAGTGGTCAGAAACACAGTGGTCAGAAACACAGTCGTCAGAAACACAGTGGTCAGAAACACAGTGGCCAGAAACACAGTGGTCAGAAACACACTGGTCAGAAATACACTAGTCAAAAACACAATGGTCAGAAACACACTGGTCAGAAACACAGTCGTCAGAAACACACTGGTCAGAAACACACTAGTCAGAAACACACTGGTCAGAAACACACTGGTCAGACACACACTGGTCAGAAACAGAGTGGTCTGAAACACACTGGTCAGAAACACAGTGGTCAGAAACAGAGTGGTCAGAAACACAGTGGTCAGAAACACAGTCGTCAGAAACACAGTGGTCAGAAACACAGTGGCCAGAAACACAGTGGTCAGAAACACACTGGTCAGAAATACACTAGTCAAAAACACAATGGTCAGAAACACACTGGTCAGAAACACAGTCGTCAGAAACACACTGGTCAGAAACACACTAGTCAGAAACACACTGGTCAGAAACACACTGGTCAGACACACACTGGTCAGAAACAGAGTGGTCTGAAACACACTGGTCAGAAACACAGTGGTCAGAAACAGAGTGGTCAGAAACACAGTGGTCAGAAACACAGTCGTCAGAAACACAGTGGTCAGAAACACAGTGGCCAGAAACACAGTGGTCAGAAACACACTGGTCAGAAATACACTAGTCAAAAACACAATGGTCAGAAACACACTGGTCAGAAACACAGTCGTCAGAAACACACTGGTCAGAAACACACTAGTCAGAAACACACTGGTCAGAAACACACTGGTCAGACACACACTGGTCAGAAACAGAGTGGTCTGAAACACACTGGTCAGAAACACAGTGGTCAGAAACAGAGTGGTCAGAAACACAGTGGTCAGAAACACAGTCGTCAGAAACACAGTGGTCAGAAACACAGTGGCCAGAAACACAGTGGTCAGAAACACACTGGTCAGAAATACACTAGTCAAAAACACAATGGTCAGAAACACACTGGTCAGAAACACAGTCGTCAGAAACACACTGGTCAGAAACACACTAGTCAGAAACACACTGGTCAGAAACACACTGGTCAGACACACACTGGTCAGAAACAGAGTGGTCTGAAACACACTGGTCAGAAACACAGTGGTCAGAAACAGAGTGGTCAGAAACACAGTGGTCAGAAACACAGTCGTCAGAAACACAGTGGTCAGAAACACAGTGGCCAGAAACACAGTGGTCAGAAACACACTGGTCAGAAATACACTAGTCAAAAACACAATGGTCAGAAACACACTGGTCAGAAACACAGTCGTCAGAAACACACTGGTCAGAAACACACTAGTCAGAAACACACTGGTCAGAAACACACTGGTCAGACACACACTGGTCAGAAACAGAGTGGTCTGAAACACACTGGTCAGAAACACAGTGGTCAGAAACAGAGTGGTCAGAAACACAGTGGTCAGAAACACAGTCGTCAGAAACACAGTGGTCAGAAACACAGTGGCCAGAAACACAGTGGTCAGAAACACACTGGTCAGAAATACACTAGTCAAAAACACAATGGTCAGAAACACACTGGTCAGAAACACAGTCGTCAGAAACACACTGGTCAGAAACACACTAGTCAGAAACACACTGGTCAGAAACACACTGGTCAGACACACACTGGTCAGAAACAGAGTGGTCTGAAACACACTGGTCAGAAACACAGTGGTCAGAAACAGAGTGGTCAGAAACACAGTGGTCAGAAACACAGTCGTCAGAAACACAGTGGTCAGAAACACAGTGGCCAGAAACACAGTGGTCAGAAACACACTGGTCAGAAATACACTAGTCAAAAACACAATGGTCAGAAACACACTGGTCAGAAACACAGTCGTCAGAAACACACTGGTCAGAAACACACTAGTCAGAAACACACTGGTCAGAAACACACTGGTCAGACACACACTGGTCAGAAACAGAGTGGTCTGAAACACACTGGTCAGAAACACAGTGGTCAGAAACAGAGTGGTCAGAAACACAGTGGTCAGAAACACAGTCGTCAGAAACACAGTGGTCAGAAACACAGTGGCCAGAAACACAGTGGTCAGAAACACACTGGTCAGAAATACACTAGTCAAAAACACAATGGTCAGAAACACACTGGTCAGAAACACAGTCGTCAGAAACACACTGGTCAGAAACACACTAGTCAGAAACACACTGGTCAGAAACACACTGGTCAGACACACACTGGTCAGAAACAGAGTGGTCTGAAACACACTGGTCAGAAACACAGTGGTCAGAAACAGAGTGGTCAGAAACACAGTGGTCAGAAACACAGTCGTCAGAAACACAGTGGTCAGAAACACAGTGGCCAGAAACACAGTGGTCAGAAACACACTGGTCAGAAATACACTAGTCAAAAACACAATGGTCAGAAACACACTGGTCAGAAACACAGTCGTCAGAAACACACTGGTCAGAAACACACTAGTCAGAAACACACTGGTCAGAAACACACTGGTCAGACACACACTGGTCAGAAACAGAGTGGTCTGAAACACACTGGTCAGAAACACAGTGGTCAGAAACAGAGTGGTCAGAAACACAGTGGTCAGAAACACAGTCGTCAGAAACACAGTGGTCAGAAACACAGTGGCCAGAAACACAGTGGTCAGAAACACACTGGTCAGAAATACACTAGTCAAAAACACAATGGTCAGAAACACACTGGTCAGAAACACAGTCGTCAGAAACACACTGGTCAGAAACACACTAGTCAGAAACACACTGGTCAGAAACACACTGGTCAGACACACACTGGTCAGAAACAGAGTGGTCTGAAACACACTGGTCAGAAACACAGTGGTCAGAAACAGAGTGGTCAGAAACACAGTGGTCAGAAACACAGTCGTCAGAAACACAGTGGTCAGAAACACAGTGGCCAGAAACACAGTGGTCAGAAACACACTGGTCAGAAATACACTAGTCAAAAACACAATGGTCAGAAACACACTGGTCAGAAACACAGTCGTCAGAAACACACTGGTCAGAAACACACTAGTCAGAAACACACTGGTCAGAAACACACTGGTCAGAAACACAGTGGTCAGAAACACAGTGGTCAGAAACACAATGGTCAGAAACACACAGGTCTGAAACACACTGGTCTGAAACACAGTGGTAAAAAACACACTGGTCAGAAACACAGTGGTCATAAACACACTGGTCAGAAATTCACTGGTCAGAAACACAGTGGTAAGAAACACAGTGGTCAGAAACACAGTGGTCAAAAACACACTGGTCAGAAACACACTGGTGAGAAACACAGTGGTCAGAAACACGGTGGTCAGAAACACACTGGTCACAAACACAGTGGTGAGAAACACAATGGTCAGAAACAAAGTTGTCAGAAATACAGCAGTCAAAAACACAGTGGTCAGAAACACAGTTGTCAGAAACACAGTGGTCAGAAACACAGTGGTCAGAAACACAGTGGTCAGAAACACAGTGGTTAGAAACACAGTGGTCAGTAAGACACTGGTCAGAAACACAATGGTCAGAAACACAGTGGTCAGAAACACAGTGGTCAGAAACACAGTGAACAGTAACACACTGGTCAGAAATACCCTGGTCAGAAACACATTTGTCAGAAACACAGTCGTCAGAAACACACTGGTCAGAAACACAGTGGTCAGAAACACACTGGTCAGAAACACACTGGTCAGAAACACACTGTCAGAAAAACACTGGTCAGAAACAAAGTGGTCGGAAAGATAGTGGTCAGAAACACAGTGGTCAGAAACACAATGGTCAGAAACACAATGGTCAGAAACACAGTGGTCACAAACACAGTGGTCAGAGACACAGTGGTCAGAAACACAGTGGTCAGAAACACACTGCTCAGTAACACACTGGACAGAAACACAATGGTCAGAAACACAGTGGTCAAAAACACAGTGGTCAGAAACACAGTGGTCATAAACACAGTGGACAGTAACACACTGGTCAGAAACACACTGGTCAGAAACACAATGGTCAGAAACACAGTGGTCAGAAACAAAGAGGTCAGAAACAAAGTGGTCAGAAACACACTGGTCAGTTACACAGTGGTCAGAAACACAGTGGTCAGAAACACAGTGGTCATAAAAACGGTGGTCAGAAACACAGTGGTCAGAAACACAGTGGTCAACAACAGAGTGGTCAGAAACACAGTGGTCAGAAACACAATGGTCAGAAAGACACTAGTAAAAAAACACTGGTCAGAAACACACTGGTCAGAAACACAGTGGTCAGAAACACAGTGGCCAGAAACACAGTGGTCAGAAACACAGTGGTCGGAAACACAGTGGTCAGAAACACAGTGGTCAGAAATACAGTGGTTAGAAACACAGTAATCAGAAACACAGTGGTCAGTAAGACACTGGTCAGAAACACAATGGTCAGAAACACAGTGGTCAGAAACACAGTCGTCAGAAACACACTGGTCAGAAACACAGTGGTCAGAAAGACAGTGGTCAGAAACACAGTGGTGAGAAACACAGTGGTCAGAAACACAGAGGTCAGAAACACACTGGTCAGAAACACAGTGGTCAGAAAGACAGTGGTCAGAAACACAGTGGTGAGAAACACAGTGGTCAGAAACACAGAGGTCAGAAACACACTGGTCAGAAACACAGTGGTCAGAAAGACAGTGGTCAGAAACACAGTGGTGAGAAACACAGTGGTCAGAAACACAGAGGTCAGAAACACACTGGTCAGAAACACAGTGGTCAGAAAGACAGTGGTCAGAAACACAGTGGTGAGAAACACAGTGGTCAGAAACACAGAGGTCAGAAACACACTGGTCAGAAACACAGTGGTCAGAAAGACAGTGGTCAGAAACACAGTGGTGAGAAACACAGTGGTCAGAAACACAGAGGTCAGAAACACACTGGTCAGAAACACAGTGGTCAGAAAGACAGTGGTCAGAAACACAGTGGTGAGAAACACAGTGGTCAGAAACACAGAGGTCAGAAACACACTGGTCAGAAACACAGTGGTCAGAAAGACAGTGGTCAGAAACACAGTGGTGAGAAACACAGTGGTCAGAAACACAGAGGTCAGAAACACACTGGTCAGAAACACAGTGGTCAGAAAGACAGTGGTCAGAAACACAGTGGTGAGAAACACAGTGGTCAGAAACACAGAGGTCAGAAACACACTGGTCAGAAACACAGTGGTCAGAAAGACAGTGGTCAGAAACACAGTGGTGAGAAACACAGTGGTCAGAAACACAGAGGTCAGAAACACACTGGTCAGAAACACAGTGGTCAGAAAGACAGTGGTCAGAAACACAGTGGTGAGAAACACAGTGGTCAGAAACACAGAGGTCAGAAACACACTGGTCAGAAACACAGTGGTCAGAAAGACAGTGGTCAGAAACACAGTGGTGAGAAACACAGTGGTCAGAAACACAGAGGTCAGAAACACACTGGTCAGAAACACAGTGGTCAGAAAGACAGTGGTCAGAAACACAGTGGTGAGAAACACAATGGTCAGAAACACACAATTCAGAAACACACTGGTCAGAAACACAGTTGTCAGAAACACACTGGTCAGAAACACAATGGTCAGAAACACACTGGTCGGAAACACACTGGTCAGAAACACACAGGTCATAAAAACACTGCTCAGAAACACAGTGGTGGGAAACACAAAGGTCAGAAACACAATGGTCAGAAACACAGTGGTGAGAAACACAGTGGTCAGAAACATAGTGGTCAGAAACACAGTGGTCAGAAATACAGTGGTTAGAAACACAGTAATCAGAAACACAGTGGTCAGTAAGACACTGGTCAGAAACACAATGGTCAGAAACACAGTGGTCAGAAACACAGTGGTCACAAACACAGTGGTCAGAAACACACTGGCAGTGGTCACAATGGTCAGAAACACAGTGGTCAGAAACACAGTGGTCAGAAACACAGTGGTCAGAAACACAGTGGACAGTAACACAATGGTCAGAAACACACTGGTCAGAAACACAGTGGTCACAAACACAGTCGTCAGAAACACACTGGTCAGAAACACAGTGGTCAGAAACACACTGGTCAGAAACACACTGGTCAGAAACACACTAGTCAGAAAAACACTGGTCAGAAACACAGTGGTCACAAACACAGTCGTCAGAAACACACTGGTCAGAAACACAGTGGTCAGAAACACACTGGTCAGAAACACACTGGTCAGAAACACACTAGTCAGAAAAACACTGGTCAGAAACAGAATGGTCCGAAACACAGTGGTCAGAAACACAATGGTCAGAAACACAGTGGTCAGAAACACAGTGGTCAGAAACACACTGGTCAGAAACACACTGGTCAGAAACACAATGGTCAGAAACACAGTGGTCACAAACAAAGTGGTCACAAACACAGTGGTCACAAACACAGTGGTCAGAAACACAGTGCTCAGTAACACACTGGTCAGAAACACAATGGTCAGAAACACAGTGGTCAGAAACACAATGGTCAGAAACACAGTGGTCACAAACAAAGTGGTCACAAACACAGTGGTCACAAACACAGTGGTCAGAAACACAGTGCTCAGTAACACACTGGTCAGAAACACAATGGTCAGAAACACAGTGGTCAGAAACACAGTGGTCAGAAACACAGTGGTTAGAAACACAGTGGACAGTCACACACTGGTCAGAAACACAGTGGTCAGAAACACAGTGGTCAGAAACACAGTGGTCAGAAACACAGTGGTCAGAAACACAGTGGTGAGAAACACAATGGTCAGAAACACACAATTCAGAAACACACTGGTCAGAAACACGGTTGTCAGAAACACACTGGTCAGAAACACAATGGTCAGAAACACACTGGTCGGAAACACACTGGTCAGAAACACACAGGTCATAAAAACACTGCTCAGAAACACAGTGGTGGGAAACACAGTGGTCACAAACAAAGTGGTCACAAACACAGTGGTCACAAACACAGTGGTCAGAAACACAGTGCTCAGTAACACACTGGTCAGAAACACAATGGTCAGAAACACAGTGGTCAGAAACACGGTGGTCAGAAACACAGTGGTTAGAAACACAGTGGACAGTCACACACTGGTCAGAAACACACTGGTCAGAAACACAGTGGTCAGAAACACAGTTGTCAGAAACACAGTGGTCAGAAACACAGTGGTCAGAAACAGACTGGTCAGAAACACAGTGGTCAGAAACACTGTGGTCAGAAACACGGTGGTCAGAAACACACTGGTCAGAAACACACTGGTCAGAAACACAGTGGTCAGAAACACAGTGGTCAGAAACACAGTGGTGAGAAACACAATGGTCAGAAACACACAACTCAGAAACACACTGGTCAGAAACACAGTTTTCAGAAACACACTGGTCAGAAACACAATGGTCAGAAATACACTGGTCGGAAACACACTGGTCAGAAACACACAGGTCATAAAAACACTGCTCAGAAACACAGTGGTGGGAAACACAGTGGTCAGAAACACAATGGTCAGAAACACAGTGGTCAGAAACACAGTGGTCAGAAACACAGTGGTCAGAAACACAGTGGTCAGAAATACAGTGGTTAGAAACACAGTAATCAGAAACACAGTGGTCAGTAAGACACTGGTCAGAAACACAATGGTCAGAAACACAGTGGTCAGAAACACCGTGGTCAGAAACACAGTGGTGAGAAACACAATGGTCAGAAACACACAATTCAGAAACACACTGGTCAGAAACGCAGTCGTCAGAAACACACTGGTCAGAAACACACTAGTCAGAAAAACACTGGTCAGAAACAGAGTGGTCAGAAACACAATGGTCAGAAACACACTGGTCGGAAACACACTGGTCAGAAACACACAGGTCATAAAAACACTGCTCAGAAACACAGTGGTGGGAAACACAGTGGTCAGAAACACAATGGTTAGAAACACAGTGGTCAGAAACACAGTAGTCAGAAACACACTGGTCAGAAACACACTAGTCAGAAAAACACTGGTCAGAAACAGAGTGGTCAGAAACACAATGGTCAGAAACACACTGGTCGGAAACACACTGGTCAGAAACACACAGGTCATAAAAACACTGCTCAGAAACACAGTGGTGGGAAACACAGTGGTCAGAAACACAATGGTTAGAAACACAGTGGTCAGAAACACAGTAGTCAGAAACACACTGGTCAGAAACACACTAGTCAGAAAAACACTGGTCAGAAACAGAGTGGTCAGAAACACAATGGTCAGAAACACACTGGTCGGAAACACACTGGTCAGAAACACACAGGTCATAAAAACACTGCTCAGAAACACAGTGGTGGGAAACACAGTGGTCAGAAACACAATGGTTAGAAACACAGTGGTCAGAAACACAGTAGTCAGAAACACACTGGTCAGAAACACACTAGTCAGAAAAACACTGGTCAGAAACAGAGTGGTCAGAAACACAATGGTCAGAAACACACTGGTCGGAAACACACTGGTCAGAAACACACAGGTCATAAAAACACTGCTCAGAAACACAGTGGTGGGAAACACAGTGGTCAGAAACACAATGGTTAGAAACACAGTGGTCAGAAACACAGTAGTCAGAAACACACTGGTCAGAAACACACTAGTCAGAAAAACACTGGTCAGAAACAGAGTGGTCAGAAACACAATGGTCAGAAACACACTGGTCGGAAACACACTGGTCAGAAACACACAGGTCATAAAAACACTGCTCAGAAACACAGTGGTGGGAAACACAGTGGTCAGAAACACAATGGTTAGAAACACAGTGGTCAGAAACACAGTAGTCAGAAACACACTGGTCAGAAACACACTAGTCAGAAAAACACTGGTCAGAAACAGAGTGGTCAGAAACACAATGGTCAGAAACACACTGGTCGGAAACACACTGGTCAGAAACACACAGGTCATAAAAACACTGCTCAGAAACACAGTGGTGGGAAACACAGTGGTCAGAAACACAATGGTTAGAAACACAGTGGTCAGAAACACAGTAGTCAGAAACACACTGGTCAGAAACACACTAGTCAGAAAAACACTGGTCAGAAACAGAGTGGTCAGAAACACAATGGTCAGAAACACACTGGTCGGAAACACACTGGTCAGAAACACACAGGTCATAAAAACACTGCTCAGAAACACAGTGGTGGGAAACACAGTGGTCAGAAACACAATGGTTAGAAACACAGTGGTCAGAAACACAGTAGTCAGAAACACACTGGTCAGAAACACACTAGTCAGAAAAACACTGGTCAGAAACAGAGTGGTCAGAAACACAATGGTCAGAAACACACTGGTCGGAAACACACTGGTCAGAAACACACAGGTCATAAAAACACTGCTCAGAAACACAGTGGTGGGAAACACAGTGGTCAGAAACACAATGGTTAGAAACACAGTGGTCAGAAACACAGTAGTCAGAAACACACTGGTCAGAAACACACTAGTCAGAAAAACACTGGTCAGAAACAGAGTGGTCAGAAACACAATGGTCAGAAACACACTGGTCGGAAACACACTGGTCAGAAACACACAGGTCATAAAAACACTGCTCAGAAACACAGTGGTGGGAAACACAGTGGTCAGAAACACAATGGTTAGAAACACAGTGGTCAGAAACACAGTAGTCAGAAACACACTGGTCAGAAACACACTAGTCAGAAAAACACTGGTCAGAAACAGAGTGGTCAGAAACACAATGGTCAGAAACACACTGGTCGGAAACACACTGGTCAGAAACACACAGGTCATAAAAACACTGCTCAGAAACACAGTGGTGGGAAACACAGTGGTCAGAAACACAATGGTTAGAAACACAGTGGTCAGAAACACAGTAGTCAGAAACACACTGGTCAGAAACACACTAGTCAGAAAAACACTGGTCAGAAACAGAGTGGTCAGAAACACAATGGTCAGAAACACACTGGTCGGAAACACACTGGTCAGAAACACACAGGTCATAAAAACACTGCTCAGAAACACAGTGGTGGGAAACACAGTGGTCAGAAACACAATGGTTAGAAACACAGTGGTCAGAAACACAGTAGTCAGAAACACACTGGTCAGAAACACACTAGTCAGAAAAACACTGGTCAGAAACAGAGTGGTCAGAAACACAATGGTCAGAAACACACTGGTCGGAAACACACTGGTCAGAAACACACAGGTCATAAAAACACTGCTCAGAAACACAGTGGTGGGAAACACAGTGGTCAGAAACACAATGGTTAGAAACACAGTGGTCAGAAACACAGTAGTCAGAAACACACTGGTCAGAAACACACTAGTCAGAAAAACACTGGTCAGAAACAGAGTGGTCAGAAACACAATGGTCAGAAACACACTGGTCGGAAACACACTGGTCAGAAACACACAGGTCATAAAAACACTGCTCAGAAACACAGTGGTGGGAAACACAGTGGTCAGAAACACAATGGTTAGAAACACAGTGGTCAGAAACACAGTAGTCAGAAACACACTGGTCAGAAACACACTAGTCAGAAAAACACTGGTCAGAAACAGAGTGGTCAGAAACACAATGGTCAGAAACACACTGGTCGGAAACACACTGGTCAGAAACACACAGGTCATAAAAACACTGCTCAGAAACACAGTGGTGGGAAACACAGTGGTCAGAAACACAATGGTTAGAAACACAGTGGTCAGAAACACAGTAGTCAGAAACACACTGGTCAGAAACACACTAGTCAGAAAAACACTGGTCAGAAACAGAGTGGTCAGAAACACAATGGTCAGAAACACACTGGTCGGAAACACACTGGTCAGAAACACACAGGTCATAAAAACACTGCTCAGAAACACAGTGGTGGGAAACACAGTGGTCAGAAACACAATGGTTAGAAACACAGTGGTCAGAAACACAGTAGTCAGAAACACACTGGTCAGAAACACACTAGTCAGAAAAACACTGGTCAGAAACAGAGTGGTCAGAAACACAATGGTCAGAAACACACTGGTCGGAAACACACTGGTCAGAAACACACAGGTCATAAAAACACTGCTCAGAAACACAGTGGTGGGAAACACAGTGGTCAGAAACACAATGGTTAGAAACACAGTGGTCAGAAACACAGTAGTCAGAAACACACTGGTCAGAAACACACTAGTCAGAAAAACACTGGTCAGAAACAGAGTGGTCAGAAACACAATGGTCAGAAACACACTGGTCGGAAACACACTGGTCAGAAACACACAGGTCATAAAAACACTGCTCAGAAACACAGTGGTGGGAAACACAGTGGTCAGAAACACAATGGTTAGAAACACAGTGGTCAGAAACACAGTAGTCAGAAACACACTGGTCAGAAACACACTAGTCAGAAAAACACTGGTCAGAAACAGAGTGGTCAGAAACACAATGGTCAGAAACACACTGGTCGGAAACACACTGGTCAGAAACACACAGGTCATAAAAACACTGCTCAGAAACACAGTGGTGGGAAACACAGTGGTCAGAAACACAATGGTCAGAAACACACTGGTCAGAAACACAGTGGTCAGAAACACAGTGGTCAGAAACACAGTGGTGAGAAACACAATGGTCAGAAACACACAATTCAGAAACACACTGGTCAGAAACGCAGTCGTCAGAAACACACTGGTCAGAAACACAATGGTCAAAAACACACTAGTCGGAAACACACTGGTCAGAGACACACAGGTCATAAAAACACTGCTCAGAAACACAGTGGTGGGAAACACAGTGGTCAGAAACACAATGGTCAGAAACACAATGGTCAGAAACACAGTGGTCAGAAACACAGTGGTCAGAAACAGAGTGGTCAGAAACACAATGGTCAGAAACACAGTGTTCAGAAACACACTGGTCAGAAACACACTGGTCAGAAACACAGCGGTCAGAAACACAGTGGTCAGAAACACACTGGTCAGAAACACAGCGGTCAGAAACACAGTGGTCAGAAACATAGTGGTCAGAAACACACTGGTCAGAAACACACTGTTCAGAAACACAGTGGTCAGAAACACAGTGGTCAGAAAAACACTGGTCAGAAACACAATGGTCAGAAACACACTGGTCAGAAAGACAGTGGTCAGAAACACAATGGCCAGAAACACACTGGTCAGAAACACACTGGTGAAAAACACACTGGTCAGAAACACACTGGTCAGAAACACAGTGGTCACAAAAACAGTGGTCAGAAATACAGTGGTTAGAAACATAGTGGTCAGAAACACAGTGGTCAGTAACACACTGGTCAGAAACACAATGGTCAGAAAGACAGTGGTCAGAAACACAGTGGTCAGAAATACAGTGGTCAGAAACACAGTGGTCAGTAACACACTGGTC
>SZWC01020412.1:9222-49575 GCA_023375785.1 Penium margaritaceum
TGAAGGCGCTCCGAAGTGACAACGGGGGTGAGTACGAGGCATGCAAGCCTTGGCTCAAGCATCATGGCATCCGCCACGAGCAAACCACCCCTTACAACCCCCAAAGCAACGGCGTTGCCGAGAGGATGAACCAGACCCTACTCGGCATGGTGCGAAGCATGCTCTTCGACGCCAAGCTCCCACCTCGCTTTTGGGCTGAAGCAGCAACAACCGCTTGCTACCTCTTGAACCTCACACCAGCAACTGCCTTGCGGAAGCGTGGAAAGGAGCAGGACAAGCAGCTGAAGACCCCACAGGAAGCATGGTTGGGAAAGAAACCCAACGCATCTCATCTGAAGGTGCATGGGTGAAAATCCAGTCGGGAGAAGGTGGAGGCAAGCTCGACGCACGCTCCAAGAAGTGCATCATGGTTGGGTACGACACATCAAACAAAGCCTATCGGCTTTGGGACCAGGCAGCAGGCAAGCTCGTGAGGAGCCGCGACGTTGTGTTCGACGAACGCACCCCTGGAAAGGGAGAGCTGCTGGACCCGACCCTCACTCCCAAAGCGGGAGAGTGGATAGTGTTGCTTGAGTACGGAGACCATGCACCCGACAACTGGCTCGCCTTGCCAGCAGGTGTTGGGAATGGGAGAGTGGCTGCAGAGGATGATGCAGCATCTGACATGGACGCGGATACCGAGGCGTCCGAGGCTTCCGAGTCTGACTTGGAGTCTGAAGACTCTTCTGACGACAAAGACGACGACAAACCACCGCCTGTGGAAGCACCAGCACCAAAGCAAGAAGCGGAACCACTACCCCGGCGCAGTTTGCGACCAAAGAGAGCACCTTTGCGATATGAGGATGATTGGACCGGCCTTAGCTGGTCGTGCATGGCTCAGGGAGAGCCATCCACAGTGGCGGAGACCATGAATGGCCCAGATGCGGCCAAGTGGAAGGAGGCAGTGGATAGCGAGCTCGCATCCATTGCCGAGAACGGCACGTGGGTGCTGGTGGATAGACCCGACAAGGCCCACGTGGTGGGATCCAAGTGGGTCCTCCGAGTGAAGAAGAAGCAAGACGGCAACATCGACAAGTTCAAGGCAAGGGTAGTGGCTAAGGGGTTCTCTCAACGCCCGGGCTCCGAGTACGATGAGACGTTCGCGCCCGTCGTGACCTTTGCCTCCATNAGGAGTCGAAGCTCCCAAGGGCAAGGTGTGCAAGTTGGTGAAAGCGCTCTACGGGCTGAAACAGGCCCCAAGGATGTGGTACAAAGAGATGGACGGTTTCATGACCGGCCTCTCCTTTGCGCATTGCCAGAATGACCCGAGCATGTACGTGCGCGATGATGGGAGAGGGCTGATGCTGGTTGCGCTGTACGTGGATGATTTGATCATCTGCTCGTCTTCAGTCGAGCTGCTGGATGGGCTGAAGTCTGACCTCAGCAAAAGGTTCAAGATGAAGGACATGGGTCCTCTCGAGTACTACCTCGGGATTTCCATCCACCGCAACCGAGCAGCAGGCACCATCGAACTCAACCAAATCAAATTCATTGGTGAGGTGCTGAAGCGCTACCACATGGAAGACTGCAAACCTGTTAGCACCCCAATGATGACCGACACAAAGCTGAAGGCCTCCATGGCGCCAAGCAACGAAGCAGAACAAAGGGAGATGCAAGACATCCCCTACCAGTCCGCCGTCGGTAGCATCATGTACGCCATGGTAGGGACTCGTTCGGACATCTTCTACGCTATGGGACAAGTGAGCAGATTCGTGGCCAACCCTGGGCCACAACATTGGCAGGCAATCAAGCGCATATTGCGCTACCTGCAGAAGACACGTCACATGGGCCTCATCCTTGGAGGCCAAGAAGGAACAGACCCACTTAATCTGAAGTGCTACACCGACGCTGACTGAGGAGGAAATCTCGACGACAGGAAATCCACCTCTGGATATGTGTGCATCTTGAATGGCGCTGCCATCTCATGGGCCAGCAGGAAGCAGGATTGTGTTTCCGTGTCCACGGCTGAGGCAGAGTACGTTGCTTTGTCTGAGGTGTGCAAGGAGACTGAGTGGCTCTGCAGCCTGCTAAGCGAAATGACAGTGCCACAGAAGGACGCCATGATCGTACATGTAGACAACATGAGCGCCATCTCGATGGCTGAAGACGAGATCATCTCCCGGCAAACGAAGCACATCGACATACGTTACCACTACTCACGTGACCTGGTCATGAAGAACGTGGTGGACTTGCAGCACTGCGGAACAAAGAGCATGCTTGCTGACTGCATGACCAAGCCGTTGGACAGCGACTTGCATTATGCAGGCATTCGTGGATTCGGCATGAGGAGTGCGGCAGAGGAAGGGTGAGCTCGAAGGCATTGATGGAGCCGAGCAAGGGACAGATGGACAGAGGTGCAAGGGAGAGATTTGTTGAGATACTATGCACCTTGTCCACTGCCTAGCTGGCTAGCTACACATACAGACAAGGCATGCATTGCTCTATGGAGTATGTCCCCTTGGTCTGTTCTGAGATGGGCCAGGAATGCACTGCCCATAATGGGTATGTCTCCTGTGCCTCATCATAGGAACCATACCTTTTTGGCTTGGTTGATTAGGCACTGGAGTCTCAAACCAGAGGTCGCAGGTTCAAACCCCGCGACGGCCGCAATTTTCTTTGTGGCCAAAACTGGGACAGGAAGCTTCTAGGAAGCTTACTAGAGCCTGCCTTGAGGATGACACTTGGCGGTCTAAGGACGCGCCAAGTAGGAATGTAGTAGGTTGAAGTTGGCTCCAGTGGAGCCACTACAAGCAGAAGCTTTAGCAAAGCTCTGCAAGTNAAACCAAACGAACCTAAAGTGTGGATCCCTCGTTCGAGGGTGATATGTTATCTTGGTTGCAATACCAAGAGCGGTTGGCGGCCTCCCATGTCGGGACCCGTTTTCTAGACCGTTGCTGTCCGGCGCATTGACAACAAGTACCATGACGGCTTGAATGGGGAAATTCAGCGCACGCTGTCACTAAATAGAATCACGGAGTTCCAGGCAATGGTGGTCACCGCTGAGCGCATTGACGCGCTACGCTATCATCGAGGGGGTTTCCGTGAGAAGCAGGACAATTTCCAACGTCGAACACAAAACCAACAAACTGACCCCATGGAGATCGACGCAGTGCAAGGAGGCCAGCAGCAGAGCAAGATGCGTGGTGGGAACTGTTGGATCTGCGGGAAGCCTGGGCACCACAAGAAGGACTACAAGAAGAAGGAGCAGGGAAACGGCAACCAGCAATGAGTGGCGGGCGGCCAACTGCTGGGAAAGCTTCGTTCACATCAGCGCACACCAGCCCCGAAAGTTCTTCGACAACTTGGGAGCTGCCGAGTGTATTGCTGCGCAGTGAAGGAAGCAGGAGCGTTCTGGGAATCCTCTTGAAAGCCGAAATCTTATCGGCTGGTTTTGCAAACAGCAAGGGGCGCCAGACTCCCCGGCAGATTAAAGCATTGCTGGATTGTGACGCATTACACTCATTCTTCAGCGACGAGCTTGCAAAGAGGTTGGGGCTTGCACGGCTACCCGGGAAGCTAACTATGGCCAAGTTGGTGCATGGGGAGCTGGAGTGCAGACTACCTCTGAAGCCTTTGAGGATCCGTCTGGGCAGGCTGTCGTGCGATGTGAGCTTTCGCATGTGCCCGATGAACACCTACGACGTCATTTTGGGACGTGACTGGCTGCACTGGTAGAATCCTACTGTGGATTGGGTGCGCAGCTAGGTGAAAGTGAAGAAATGCGGGGAGCAAATCGTTTTGTCATTGTGGGTAGAGCAAAAGGAATCCAAGGCAGGCAAGGTGCCGTAGTTGAGTTACGTGCAGCTAAAGCATTGTCAGCGCAAAGGGGACCAAGTGTACCTTGTGTGGGTGCGGCAACAGGCAGCATCTCAAGAGGTGGAAGTGCTGGCAGCAGAGGCAAAGCAACAAGAGGGCGAGCAGCAGAAAGCACCTGCAGCAGAGCTCATAGAAGGCATCAAGGGAGCGTTACATAGTTACGGTGACATGTTTCCTGCTGAGCTGCCAAAGTGTTTACTACCGAAGCGGGACATCGACCATAAGATTGGTCTGGTTCCGGGAGCAACTCCTATGGTGCGGGCTGCTTATCGCATGAGCAATAATGAGCTGGGTGAGCTGAAGAAGCAGTTGGAGGAGGAGACCGAGCAAGGCTTCATTAGACTGTCGGTGTCACCCTACGTCGCACCGGTCCTCTTTGTGAAGAAAAAGACAGGGGAGCTGCGGATGTGCGTGGACTATTGCGTACTGAACAACGTAACGATCAAGAACCGGTACCCGCTGCCAAGGGTCGAGGAGCGTTTTGACCAGCTGAGGGGAGCGCAGTTCTTCAGTAAGATGGACTTGACCTTAGGGTACCATCAGATCCGGATTGCGGAGTAGGATGTGGAGAAGATGGCATTTTGGACGTGGTACAACCATTTTGAGTACCTCGTGATGCCGTTTGGATTGACCAACGATCCTGCAACGTTCATGAGTCTCATGAACAGGATCTTCCACCCTCACTTGGACCAGTTCGTGGTGGTGTTCCTCGACGACATCCTCATCTACTCCCAAACTCTGGAAGAGCATGAGCAACATCTTCGGCTGACATTCTTTGGAAAGAGAAGCTGTTTACGAAGCTCTCCAAGTGCCAATTCGAGAAAAGGGAGGTGGAGTTCCTTGGGCACATTGTGAGCGGCAAGGGTCTCCGTATGGACCCAAAGAAGGTGGAAGCAATGAAGCAGTGACCGACACCAAAGTGTGTGTATGGCATCTAGGTCTTCCTGGGGTTTGTTAACTACTAATGGAAATTCATCCGAGGGTACGCAGAAAAGGGTGCGCCGTTGACTCAGCCGCTGAGGAAGGATCACCAGTGGGAATGGGGCGATTGGGAGCAGAAGAGCTTTGAGGAGCTCAAGACTGCAATGCGTGATGCTCCGGTTCTGGTGCATCCGGATTCATCCAAGGAGTACGTCATGGCGACGGACGCAAGCGACTATGCCATTGGGGCGGTGCTGATGCATGATCACGGAAAGAGGCCGTAGCCGATTGCGTACACGCATTGCAACCTACAAGGGGCGGAGCTAAACTATGCAATCTATGAGAAAGAGATGCTGGTGGTGATCCATGCGTTCAAGCAGTGGAGGTGCTATCTCGAGTCGCGACGCTGCGTGGTCTTCACGAATCACTACGCCCTGAAGTACCTGAAGACGTAACTGAACCTCAATCGCCGATAGACTCGCTGGATGGAGTTCTTGGAAGGGAGTTTTGACTACGAGATCCAGTACAAGCCTGGGAAGGTGAACCCTGTAGATCCTCTGTCGCAGAGGCCGGACTTGACTCTCAATACCATCTCAGTGCTGATGGGATCTCCAGTCATGCATAGCTTATTCAAGCACGGCTATGGTGTGGACAATGAGTTCACGGGTGGTGCGCTGAAAGACGCCATGTGGGATGGAACGTATTGGCAAAAGGGACAAGAGCGGAGGATTATCGTGCCAGACCATGCGCCATTGAAGTAATTGTTGCTGGAGGAGGCGCATGACACCCACTACTCGAGTCACTTCGGCTTCGACAAGACGCTCAAAGCCTTGGCACGCCAATACTGGTTGTTGTCAATGGCAACTAATTGTAAGAGGTTTGTGAGTAGCTGCGATGTGTGCCAACGCATAAAGGCATGGAGGACCAAGCCACCATGGGAGCTGCAACCATTGCCTGTACCAGAGAAACCATGGACACACATCTCGCTCGACTTCATTGGCGGATTGCTTGTGATGCAGCAAGGCAACAAAACGGTTTTGGTGGTGGAGGACCAGTTTTTCAAGATGGTGCATTTCATCGCATGTCCTGAGAGCATCATAGCTGCCAGGACAAATCAACTCCTCCTCAGTCATGTCATCAACCTGCATGGAGTGCCGCAGTCGGTGATCTTAGATCACGATCCACACTTCACTTCGCGATTGTGGAGAGATCTCATGGAGAAGCTGGGTACGCGAGTGCAGCTGACCATGGCATACCACCCACATAACGATGGGCAGACAGAGCACACGAACCAGACATTAGAGTAGCTGTTGGGGAGCATGGTCCCATCGGATGGAGAAGGTTGGGAGGAGAAGCTTGGAGTGGCAGAGTTTGCCTACAACTCAACGGTGGCAGCATCAATAGGAAAGGCACCGTTTGAGGTGGTCTATGGCCACCCGCCACTGAGCCCAGCCGCTCTTGCTACGGCAACATATCTTCCGGCTGTGCAGCAGATTGCTGAAGGGTTTGCCACCACTTGGGACGTGGTGCGGCATCCGCTGTTGAAGGCACTGAAGCAGCACAAGCAGCAGGCTGATAAGTATCGCTCTACGGAGGAGTTCCAAGTGGGAGATCATGTAATGTTGAACTCTACTAACCTGAAGCTTATAGGAGTTGGGCGTCCCAAGCGATGGGTGGTTCCGTTCTGCATTCTGGAGAAGCGGTCGGCCGTTTCATTCAAGCTGGAGCTGCCAGCTAACTACACCATCCATCTGGTGTTCCACATCTCCCTGCTTTGTGCCTATTGCGACCCCCACACCTTTTTCTAGGGTTGCGGGAAAACTCCACCTTCTACTGTCCGGATTGAAGGAAGTGAGGAGTTTGAGGTGGAGAAGATTCTGGCGGACAGCCAGAGGGGATCACGACGTGAGTTTCTGGTGGAGTGGAAGGCATACGCGACGAAGCACAACTCTTCGGTGCGAGAGGTCAACTTCCACATTGGGAGGACCAACACTGTTCTCCAGGATTACCTTAAGCGCGTCGGGACGTCGCACCTCCGATGGGAGGGGGAGTGAATGTAATGAAGTACCCTTATTCTCATGGCATACTTTGGGCCATGTCCGGTTTTTGGGGGCATGTGGGCCTTCTCCCCTTTATTTGGAAATCGTGCTCACAATCAGTCTCACATCCGCTCGACCGCGGATACAAGGAGGAGGAGGGGGATCGAGCGTGCGAACGAGCACCGGCGTGGGGTTCACGCCGGCACCAAGGGGCTGTTTTACGTGAACCCCCACGCGGCATTCCAAATACGCCACACGAGGGTGGCTGCCTCCCCCTCGGCGAAAACCGTGTGGGACACGGTATCCATCGAGGGGTCCTCTCCAGCGGGAGCCCCCGGCAGTGCACACGGTCAACGGTGGCAGTAAAACACGGTGGTTGCGACCGCTCGATGGTTGCAACACTCTCGGTGGCGTGCAAAACACGCGGTCCGCACCCACCGCTGAGAGGCGTCAAGCTAACACGGCGGCTTGCGCAAGAAAAGATTGACTGTCGATCCAGACGATCGACGGCCAGGCACTTCTCAAACTAAGCGTTAGGTGCAAGTAGGGCACCTGGTAAAGGTGCAAGTAGGGTACCGATCTTGGTATTGCAACCAAGATAACATATCACCCTTGAATGAGGGATCCACACTTTAGGTTCACTTGGTTTGCAACCTCACGAAGTATGCATGTTGGTCTTTAGTGTCTACCTTTGGTTGGATCTGTGAGGAGTCTCAAAGGAAAGAACTGTAAACAGATGCATGCAGGATAGAGGCTCTTACACTTGTAGATATTTGTTAATTCTTCTGCTAGTAGTGGCTCCAGTGGAGCCAGTCTCAACCTACAACCCTACTTGGCGCGTCCTTAGACCGCCAGGTGTCATCCTCAAGGCAGGCTCGAGTAAACCTCCTATAATCTTCCTGTTCCAGTTTGGGCCACAAAGAAGATTGCGACCGCCGTGGCGCTTGAACCCACCACCTATCTTTGGAAACTCCAATGCCTATTCCAACTAGGCCACAAAGGTGTGATTCTTATGATGATCCACAGGAAAGACACCCATTATGGGTAGTGCATTCATGGCCCCTCTCAAAACAGACCAAGGGGACGTACTCCATAGAGCAGTGCATGCCTTGTCTGTACGTGCAGCTAGCCAGCTAGGCAGTGAACAAGGTGCATACCATTTCAGCAATTATCTCCCTTGCACCTCTGTCCATTTGTCGCTCAGTAGGCTCCATCAATGCATTGGGACTCACCCTTCCTCTACCGCACTCCTCATGTCGAATCCACAAATGCCTGCATACTGCTTGTCGCTCTCCAGAGGCTTGGTCATGCAGTCAGCAAGCATGCTCTTGGTTCCGTAGTGCTGCAAGTCCACCACGTTCTTCATAACAAGGTCATGTGAGTAGTGGTGACATATGTCAATGTGCTTTGTTTGCCGGGAGATGATCTCATATTCAGCCATCGAGATGGTGCTCATGTTGTCCACGTGTACAACCGTGGCATCGTTCTGTGGCACTGTCATTTCGCTAAGTAGGTTGTGCAGCCACTGAGTCTCCTCGCACAACTCAGAAATAGCAACACAATCTGCCTCAGCCGTGGGCACGGAAACACAATCGTGCTTCCTGCCGGCCCATGAGATGGTTGCGCCATTCAAGATGCACACGTATCCAGAGGTGTATTTCCGGTCATCGAGATTTCCTTCCAAGTTGGCATCGGTGTAGCACTTGAGGCAGAGGGGGTCCGTACCTTCTTGGCCTCCAAGGACGAGGCCCATGTGACGCGTCTTCTGCAGGTAGCGCAAGATGCGCTTGACTGCCTGCCAATGTTGTGGCCCTGGGTTGGCCACAAATCTGCTCACTTGTCCCACAACATAGTAGATGTCCGGACGAATCCCTACCATGGCGTACATGATGCTACCCACGACGGACTGGTAGGGGATGTCTTGCATCTCCCTTTATTCTGCTTTGTTGCTTGGCGACATGGAGGCCTTCAGCTTTGTATAGGGCGTCATTGGGGTGCCAACAGGTTTGCACTCTTCCATGTAATAGCGCTTCAGTACCTCACTGATGTATTTGGTTTGGTTGAGTTCGATGGTGCCTGTTGCTTTGTTGTGGTGGATGGAAGTCCCGAGGTAGTACTTGAGAGGACTCATGTCCTTAATCACAAACCTTTTGCTGAGGTCACACTTCAGCTCATCCAGCAGCTCGACCGAAGATGAGTAGATGATCAGATCATCCACATATAGCACAGCCAGCATCAGCCCTCTCCAATCATCGTGCACGTATATGATGGGGTCATTCTGGCAGTGGGCAAAGGAGAGACCGGTCATGAAACCATCCATCTCTTTGTACCACATCCTTGGGGCTTCTGTCAGCACGTAGAGCGCTTTCACCAACTTGCACACTTTGTTCTTGGGAGCTTTGACTCCTTCGGGCACCTCCATCAACACTTTCTTGTCAAGCTTCCCATAAAGAAAAGATGTCCTGATGTCCATCTGGTCTATTTCTAGTTTCTTTGCGGCTACAATGCCAAGGAGAGAGCGGATGGAGGCAAAGGTCATGACGGGCGCGAACGTCTCATCGTACTGAGAGCTTGGGCGTAGAGAGAACCCCTTTGCCACTATCCTTGCCTTGAACTTGTTGATGCTATGGTCTTGCGCCTTCTTCACTTGGAGGACCCACTTGGATCCCACTATGTGAGCCTTGTCGGGTCTATCCACCAGCACCCATGTGCCGTTCTTGGCAATGGATGCGAGCTCGGTGTCCATGGCCTCTTTCCACTTGGCCGCATCTGGGCCATTCATTGCCTCCGCCACTGTGGATGGCTCTCCTTGAGCCATGCACGACAAACTAAGGTCGGTCTAATCATCCTCATGCCGCAATGGTGCTTTCTTTGGTCAAAAACTGCACCGAGGTGCTCGTGCGGCTTCTTGCTTTGGTGCTGGTGCATCCACAGGTGGTGGTCTGTCGTCATCGTCGACATTGTCAGAAGAGTCATCAGACTCCAAGTCAGACTCGAAAGCCCCAGACGCCTCGGTGTTTGCGTCCATGTCAGATGTTGCATCATCCTCCACAGCTACTCTCCCATTCCCACCACCTACTGGCAAAACAAGCCAATTGTTGGGTGCTTGATCTTCGGAATCAAGCAACACTATCCACTCTCCTGCTTTGGGGGCAAAGATTGGGTCCGGTAGCTCTCCCTTTCAAAGGGCGTGTTTGTCAAACATGACGTCGCGGATCCTCACGAGCTTGCCTGTTGCCTGGTCCCAAAGCCGATAGGCTTTTTGTGACGTGTCATACCTAACCATGACGCACTTCTTGGAACGTGCGTCGAGCTTGACTCCACCTTCTTCCGACTGGATCTTCACCCATGCAGTTGACCCGAACACCTTGAGATAAGATGCGTTGGGTTTCTTTCCCGAACATGCTTCCCATGGGGTCTTCAGATGCTTGTCCTGCTTCTTTCCATGCTTCTGCAAGGCGGTTGCTGGTGTGAGGTTCAAGAGGTAGCAGGCCGTTGTTGCTTCTACGCAAAAGCGAGGTGGGAGCTTGGAATCAAAGAGCATGCTTCGCACCATGCCGAGCAGGGTCTGGTTCATCCTCTCGGCCACGCCGTTGCTTTTGGGGTTGTAAGGGGTGGTTTGCTCGTAGCGGATGCCATGATGCTTAAGCCAAGGCTTGCATACCTTGTACTCACCCCCGTTGTCATTTTGGAGCATCTTCAGTTTCTTGGACGTTTGCCGCTCTACCATGGCGATGAACGCGAGGAGCTTCTCCTTGGCCTCTCCCTTTGTTTTGAGGAAGTAGATCCACAATTTGCGGCTGTGGTTGCCAATGAAGCTTAGGAAGTACTTGCTTCCTCTGTTAGACATTGTACGGAAGGGTCCACACATTTCACTGTGTATCTGTTCCAAGACATGCTCTGCTAGTTGATCACCTCTCCAAAAAGGCTTCTTCTTTGCCTTTGCTTGGAGGCGTGGTTCACACAATATACACCCTTTTCCATGCTTCATGATGAACCCTTCTATTCCACGGACTAACTCTTTCTCATGCATCTTCTGTAGTGTGCTGTTGGACACGTGGCCAAATGACCGGTGCCACAGCTCACCGTCAGTGTCCTTGGTTGATGTGGCGACCGCAACGGTCGCCGGCGGTGTATCCTTTGGCTCCGGTGCAGCTGTCTTGGTGGCACATGCGAGTCCCTCATCCATCGCCTTGGTGACTTTGGTTCGAAGCACGTGGAGCCTTTGGCTCTTGGAACTTGAAGGATGAGGTCGTCTTCGGTGTATGAAATCTGGATGTCCTTGTATTTTAGGGCCACGGCTTCCTTGTTGGTGAACACCTCACTCATGCTGTTATCGGTGATTTGTGACAGCGAGAGCAGGTTGGCTGCAAAGGAGGGCATGTACACCACCTTTTAAATGTTGATCGCCTTCTCCGCGTCATTCACGTTGAACGTGATCAACTTGTCCCCTTCGCCCATGGCTTGGACGACGCCGCCGTTTGCACACCTGATGTGCATGACAGACTCGACCATGGAGACAAGTCCACCCTTCTCTTTTAATGAGTGATGGTTTGCGCCCGAGTCAAGGGCGCATGCCCTGGGCTTAAGGAGCGATGCCCCTTTCATAGGAAACCCTCTAGCAATCATGTTGGTAAGATCCTTCTTCTCCTTTCCACCTTTGTTTCCACCTTCTTTCTTGGGACTATGACAGTCCCTAGCCCAATGCCCAGCCTTGCCAAATTTGTGATAGTTTTCGGGCTTCTTGGAACTCTTCCCGCCACTATTGCCTTTCCCTCCACCGCCACCACTTCCACTGTCACCTTGACTGGAGCGAGAGCTTGCACCTTGTCCACCAGAGCGAGAGGCATAGGCTGAGATGTTTGCCTCACTGCCAGTGCGTCGCATGGACTCGTTACGGACGAGTTTGGCAACAGCCTCATACGTCAGATCTGCCTCTTTCCAACCGCTAAATATGGTGATCAAGGACCCCCAGCTTTCCGGCAGCGCCATCAGAAGGATCATGGTACACATGTTGGAGTCAAGATTCCATTCCATTTTCTAGACCTCTTGCAGCATCTTGTTGAACGACTGTAAAAATGCGGGTATCGATTCTCCTTCACTGACCCTCATCAACATCAACCTTTGGAAGATGAAGAGTTGGTTGTCTAGGGTGTTTGATTGACGCGTGAGAGTTTTGCATAGGCCTCGTCAGCCAACGTGCATCCTGTGATATGGGAGTGTTGAGTCTCATTGATGGATGTCACAAGAATGGTGAGAGCCATGTTGTTCTTCATCGTCCATGCTGCAAGGTCAGCCACATGCGTGGGCACTATCGCATTGGCGGGTGCTATCTCGATCCCTTTTAGGATGTCGAGGTAGCCACACACATTGATGACAATCTCAAACAGCCATTTCCAGAAGGGAAAACCTGTCCCCGTGAATTTTGACATACCCGCCTCAAGGCGGGCTTGAGTCGGATCCGCCATTTTGGCGGTTGCTTGTCTTCTCAGCATCAATGCTACTCTACTTTGTTGAGGCCAATGAGGCTGATGAGGCTGCTGACTACGAATTCTGTCAAAGTTGCATTTGGTCTTGTTGCATACCCCTCCTGCCGATGATCGCCTAAGGCGATGGTGCCGTCGTGAGAGAATGGACTCGGGGTCGTACCACCTTCTACAAGGGTAGAGCTCAATCCCATTGGGGCTCGAGGGTCTTTTCCAACATGGAAAGAGGTGTTCCTTGTCCCCTAGTCCGCCACATACATGCACCCTTCCTGAAGAAGCCGATGGAGCCGATGGAGCAAATGGAGCCGTCTGATGTTTGTGTCCCTGTTGTACCTGTGCGCCCTGCAAGACCACGCGCTTGTCGATCTTGGAAGCGGTCCTTAGAACCAGAAGTGTGGGCCCATAACCCTTTTTCAATGCGTCGGATAGCAACGGTCTAGAAAACGGGTCCCTACATGGGAGGCCGCCAACCGCTCTTGGTATTGAAACCAAGATAACATATCACCCTTGAACGAGGGATCCACACTTTAGGTTCGTTTGGTTTGGAACCTCACGAAGTCCGCATGTTGGTCTTTAGTGTCTACCTTTGGTTGGACGCTGCGTGCGGAGTCTCAAGGGCAAGAACTGTAAATGGATGCATGCATGGAATAGGCTTTTATACATACAGAGCTTTGCTAATGCTTCTTCTTGTAGTGGCTCCACTAGAGCCAACCTCAACGTACACTCCTACTTGGCACGTCCTGGGACTGCCAAGTGTCATCCTCAAGGCAAGCTCTAGTTAACTTCCTAGAAGCTTCCTATCCCAGATTGGGTAGCAAAGAAAATTGTAAGCATCTCAGGGGTTGACAAATCTTTTGAAACTCCAATGCCTATGCCAACTAGGCCACAAAGGTGTGATTCTCATGATGATCCACAGGAAAGATACACATTATGGGCAGTGCATTTATTGCCCCTCTCAGAACAGACCAAGGGGACGTACTCCATAGAGGAGTGCATGCCTTGTCCATATGTGCAGGTAGCCAGCTAGGCAGTGGAAAAGGTGAATACCATTCCAACACAAAATAGGTATATGTCACTGACCATGCCCAAACAATTTCACAATGTCTGGTCAATGTTGCCAACTCATAATACGTGTCATAAATGGGCAGAGGGGGGGGAAATTGTTTGAGAATACTAGTCATAGACTGGCAAGTACAATGACCGTCGGTAAGTAGTGGCACAATGTAGCCACCATACACAATGACCAACCAAAGTAGGCATATGCCACTGACCATGACCAAAAAATTTCACTAAGTGTGATCAAGGTTGACAACCCATAATACGGGTCACAAATGGTCAGAGGAAAAAACAATGGATTGGGAATACCAGTTTTCAACTTTCACGTACAAAGAACTTCAATAACTAGTGGCATAGTGTGGCTTTCATGTGCAATGACCAACCAAAGAAGGCACATGTCACTGACCATGACCAAAGAATTTCACTATGGATGGTCAATGTTGACAAGTAATAACACAAGTCACAAATGGTCAGAGGAGAAAACCATGTTTTGGGAATACTACTTCTTGACTTGAAAGTACAAAGACCTTTAATAAGTAGTGGTATGGTGAGGCGACCATGCACAACGACCAACCAAAGTAGGCATGTATCACTCATGATGACCATCGAATTTCACCATGTGTGGTAAACATTGACAACTCATAATACAAGTCACAAATGGTCAGAGGGAGAAACAATGGTTTGCAAATACTAGGTATCAACCAGAAATTGCAAAGACCTAACAATGAGTAGTGGCAAGATGTGGGTACCATGCACAATGACCAACCAACGTAGACTTATGTCAGTGACCATGACCAAAGAATTTCACTATGGTGGTCAACATTGAAATATCATAATACGAGTAAGAAATGGTCAAAGCACGAAACAATGGTTTGGGAATACTACTTACTAACTAGAAAATACAAAGAATTTCAATAAGTAGTGTTACAGTGTGGCTACCCTGCACAATGACTAACCAAAGTAGGCATATTTCACTTACCATGACCAGTGAATTTCACTATGTGTGGTCAACGTTGACAACTCCTAATATCAGTCACAAATGGTCAGAGGAGGAAAAAATGGTTTTTGAATACTAAACATCGACTAGCAAGTACAGAGACCTCCAACAAGTAGTGGCATGGTGTGGCTACCATGCACAATGACCAACCAAAGTGGGCACATGTCACTGACCATGACCAAAAAATTTCAATACGGGTGATCAATGTTGATAGCTAATTATTCAAGTTACAAATGGTCGGAGGGGAAAACAATGGTTTGGGAGTACTAGTTATTGACTGGAAAGTACAAAGACCTTTGATAAGTAGTTGCACGGTGTGGCCACCGTGGACAATGACCAACCGAAGTAGGCACATGTCACTAAACATGACCAATGAATTTCACTATGTGAGGTCAACATTGACAAATCATCATAGGTTTCACAAATGGTCAGAGGGGGAAACCATGGGTTTGGAATACTATTTTTTCACTAGAAAGTACAGAGATCTTCAATACGTAGTGGCAAGGTATGGCTACCAAGCACAATGACGAACCAAAGTAGGCATATGTCACTAACCATGACCAAGCAATTTCACTATGTTTGGTCAACGTTAACAACTCATAAGACAACTCACAAATGGTAGGAGGGGGGAAGAATGATTTGGAAATACTAGTTGTTTACTAGAAATTACGAAGACCTTCAATAGGTAGTGGCACGGTGTGGCCACCATGCACAATGACCAACCAAAGTAGGAATATGTCACAGACCATGACCAAAGAAGTTCACTATGTGTGGTAAACATTGACAGCTCATAACACTTGTCACGAATGGTTAAGGGGGGGGGCAATGGTTTGAGAATACTGGTTACTAACCAGAAACTACAAAGACCTTAAAAAATTAGTGGTTCACTGTTGCTACCATGCACAAAGATCAACCAAAGTAGGTACATATCACTTACCCTGACCAACGAATGTCACAATGTTTAGTCAACGTTGACAACTCATAATTTAAGTCACAAATGGTCACAGGGGGGAACAATAGTTTGGAAATACTAGTTATTGACTAGAAAGCACAAACAACTTCAATAAGTAGTGGCACGGTGTTGCTACCATGAAAAATGACCAACCAAAGTGGGCACATGTCAGTGACCATGACCAAAGAATTTCACTACATGTCGTCAATGTCTCTGACTCATAATACGAGGCACAAATGGTCAGAGGGGGAAACAATGGCTTAAGAATACTAGTTATCAACTAGAATGTACAAAGACCTTCAATAAGTAGTTGCACAGTATGGCTACTATGCACAATAACCAACCAAAGTAGGTAGATGTCACTGACCATGACCAAAGAATTTCTCTATGTGTGGTCAACGTTGACAACTCATAGTACGAGTCACAAATAGCTAGAGGGGGGAAGCAATGGTTTGGGAATACTAGTTATCAACTAGCAAGTACAAAGAAATTCAATAAGTAGTGGCATGGTGTGGCTACCATGCACAATGACCAACCAAAATAGGAATATGTCATTGACCATGACCAAAGAATTTCACTGTGGGTGGTCAACGTTGGCAACTCATAATACAAGTCACAAATGGTCAGATGGGGAAACAATGGTTTGCAAATACTAGTTATTTAGTAGCGAGTATAATGACCTTCAATACGTAGTGGCACAGTGTGGCTACCATGCACAATGACCAAACAAAGTTGGCATATCTCACTGACCATGACCAAACAATTTCACTATGTGTGGTCAATGTTGCCAAATCATAAGACGAGACACAAATGGTTAGAGGGGGGAACAATGGTCTGAGAATACTAGGTATCAACTGGCAAGTACAAAGAAGTTCAATAAGTAGTGGCACAAAGTGGCCACGATGCACAATGACCTACCAACGTAGGCATATGTCACTGAACATGACCAACAAATTTCACTATGTGTGACCAACGTTGACAACCCATAACACGGGTCACAAATGGTCAGAGGGGAAAACAATGGTTTGGGAATACTATTTATCAACTAGAATGTACAAACATCTCCAATAAATAGTCACACAGTGTGGCTATCATGTGCAATGAACAACCAAAGAAGGCATGTGTCACTAACCATGACCAAAGAATTTCATTATGGGTGGTCAATGTTGACAACTCATAATACGAGTCAGAGATGGTCTGAGGAGAAAAAAATGTTTTGGTAACACTAGTTCTCAACTTGAAAGTACAAAAACCTTCAATAAGTAGTGGTACAGTGAGGCTTCCATGCACAATGACCAACCAAAGTAGGCATGTATCACTGATCATGACCAAAGAATTTCACTATGTGTGGTCAACATTGACAACTCATAATACGAGTCACAAAGTGTCACAAGGGGAAAAAATGGTTTCTGAATACTATGTATTAACTAAAAAGTGCAAAGAAATTCAATAACTGGTGCCAATTGGAGGCTACCATGCACAATGACCAACCATAGTAGACTTATGTCACTGACCATGACCGAAGAATTTCACTATGTGTGGACAACGTTGACGTATCATAATACGAGTTACAAATGGTCAGTGCGGGAAACAATGGTTTCGGAATACTAGTTACTAACTTACAAATACAACCCTTTCAATAAGTAATGGGACGGTGTGTCTACCATGCACAATGACCAACCTAAGGAGACATATGTCACAGACATGAACAAAGAATCTCACTAAGTGTGGTCAACATTGACAACTTATAGTACGAGTCAAAAATGGTTAGAGGGGGGAATATTGGTTTGGGAAGACTATTTACTAACTAGCATGTACAATGACCTTAAAAACGTATTTGTCCCGTGTGGCTTCCTTGCACAATGACCAACCAAAGTAGGCATATGCCCCTGACCATGACCAAAGAATTTCACTATGTGAGGTCAGCGTTACCAACTCATAATACGATTCACTAATGGTCAGAGGGGGGAACACTGGTTTGAGAATACTAGTTATTGACTGAAAAGTACAAAGACCTTCAGTAAGTAGTGGCACGATATGGCCACCATGCACAATGACCAACCAAAGTAGGCATATGTAACTGACCATAACCAATTAACTTCACTTTGTGTGGTCAACAATGACAACCCATAACATGGGTCACAAATGGTCAGAGGGGAAAAGCAATTGTTTGGAAATACTCGTTATCGACGAGCATGTACAAAGATCTTCAGTGGGACAGTGTGGCTACCATGCACAATGACCAACCAAAGAAGGCATACGTCACTGACCATAAACAAAGAATTTTTTAATGGGTGGTCAATCTTGACAACTCATAATACGAGTCACAAATGGTGAGAGGGGAATTCAATGGTTTGGGAATATTATGTATTGACTAGTAAGTGCAAAGACATTCAATAAGTAGTGGCAAGGTGTGGCTACCATGCTCAATGACCAACCAAAGTAGGCATATGCCAGTGACCATAACCAAAGAACTTCACTATGGATGGTAAAAGTTGACAGCTCATAATAGAAGCAACAAAAGTCGAGAGGGGGAAACAATGGTTTGGGAATAACAGTTATAAAATATAAATTACAAAGACCTGCAATAAGTAGTGCCATGGTGTGGCTACCGTGCACAACGACCAAGCAAAGTAGACTTATGTCACTGACCATGACGGATGAATTTCACTTTGTATGGTCAATGTTGAAAAATCATAATACGAGTCACAAGTGGTCAGAAGGGAAATCAATGGTTTGGAAACACTAGTTCCTAACTAGCAAGTACAATGAATTTCAATAAGTAGCGGTACGGTGTGGCTTCCGTACACAAGGACCAACCAAAGTAGGCACATGTCACTGAACATGACAAAATGATTTCACTATGTGTGGTCAACATTGACAGCTCATAATACGATTCCAAAATGGTCCAAGGGGGAAACTATGGGTTTGGAATACTAGTTATTGACTAGAAAGTAAAAATACCTTCAACATGTAGTGGCATGGTATGGCTACCATGCACAATGACCAACCAGAGTAGGCATATGTCACTGAACATAGCGAAACAATTTGATTATGTGTGGTCAACGTTGACAACTCAGAACTCAATTCACAAATGGTCAGAGGGGGGAACAATGGTTTGGAAACACTAGTTATCGACTAGCAAGTACAAAGACCTTCAATAAGTAGTGGAACGGTGTGGCTACCATGCACAATGACCAACCAAAGTAGGCATATTTCACAAACAATGACAACGGATTGCACTACGTGTGGTCAAAGCTGACGACTCATAACACAAGTCACAAATGGTTAGAGAGGAAAACAATGGTTTGTAAAAACAAGTTCCTTACTAGAAAGTACAAAGACCTTCAATAAGCAGCGGCACGATGTGGCTACCATGAACAATGACCAACCAAAGTAGGCATGTATCACTGACCATGACAAATGAATTTCACTGTGTGTGGTCAATGTTGACGACTCATAACTTAAGTCACAAATGGTCAGAGGAGGAAACAACGGCTGGAAAAATTAGTTATCCACTAGCATGTACAAAGATCTTCAATAAGTATTGGCACAGTGTAGCTACAATGCACAATGACCAACCAAAGAAGGCATATGGCACTGACCATAACCAAAGAGTTTCACTATGGGTGGTCAGCGTTGTCAACTTATAATACAAGTCATGAATGGTCAGAGGGGGAAACAATAACTTAAGAATACTAGTCATTTCCTATCAAGTACAAATACTGTCAACAAGTAGTGGCACGGTGTGGCTACCAGGCACAAAAACCAACCGAAGTAGGCATATTCCACTGAGCATGACCGATGAATTTCACTATGTGTGGTCAACGTTGGAAACTCATAGTACAAGTCACAAATGGTCAGCGGGCGAGACAAAGGTTTGGGAATACTAGATACCAACAAGCATGTACAAAGACATTCAATAAGAGGTGGCAAGGTGTCGCTACCATGCATAATGACCAACCGAAGTAGGCATATGTCACTGACCATGACCAAAGAGTTTCACTATATGTGGTCAACATTGACGACTTATAATACGAGTCACAAATGGTCAGAGGGGGAAACAATGGTTTGGGAATACTAGTTATCAAATAGCAAGAACAAATACCTTCAATAAGTAGTGGCATGGTGTGGCTTCCATGCACAATGACCGACCAAAGAAGACACATGTCACTGACCATGACCAAAGAATTTCACTATGGTTGGTCCACGTTGACAACTCATAATACAAGTCACAAATGGTCAGAGGGGGAAACAATGATTTGCGAATACTAGTTGTTAGCCAGCAAGTACAAAGACCTTCAAGAAGTAGTGTCACGGTGTGGCTACCATGTACAATGATCAACCAAAGAAGGCATATGTCACTGACCATGACCAAAGGATTTCACTTTGTGTGGTTAGTATTGCCAACTCGTAATACGAGTCACAAAACTTCAAGTTCTTTTTCTTTGAAGGATCCTCACCTAGAGCGCAACTAGGGTCCAAATAGGGTGCAGACTAGGGCACAAGTAGGGCGCAAGTAGGGTGAACTAGGAAGCAACTAAGGGGCATCTAGGGCACAAGTAGGGTGCAATGAATACGCAAGTAGGACATAAACAAGGCGCAACTAGAACTCAAGTGGGGGGCAAGTAGGGCGCAAGTAGGGTGCAAGTAGGGCACAACTAGGGTGCAACTAGGGTGCAACTAGGGCACAACTAGGGCGTAAACATGACAGAACTAGGACATAACTAGGGTGTAACGAGGCTGCATGTAGGGCAAAACCAGGGCGCAACTAGGGTGTAGCTAGGGCGTAGCTAGTGCCCAATTGAGGTGCAACTGGGGCGCAACTTGGATGCAACAAGGGCACAACTATGGCGCAAGTAGGGCGCAAGTAGGGTGCAATTAGGGCGCAACTAGGGTGCAACTACGACGCAACTAGGTCATAGCTAGTGTCCACATGAGGTGCAACTAGGCCGCAACAAGGGCGCAACTAGGGCGCAATTTCGGAGCAACTTGGGCACATCTAGGATGTAAGTAGGGTGCAAGTAAGACGCAACTAGGGCGCAACTAGGGCGCAAGTAGGGCGTAGCTACTGCCTAGCTGACGCGTAACTAGGGCGCAACTAGGGCACAACTAGGGTGTAACTAGGGCACAAGTAGGGCGCAACAGTGGCAGACGTAGGTTGTAAGTAGGGCGCAAGTAGGGCGCAAGTGGGACGTAACCAGGACGCAACTAGGATGCAACTAAGATGCATGTAGGGCGCAAGTAGGGCACACCTATCATGCAACTAGGGCGCGACTAGGGTGCAAGTAGGGCACAAGTAGGGAGAAACTAGTGCGTAAGCAGGGTGCAACTAGGGCGCAACTAGGGCGCAACTAGGGTGCAACAATGGTGAAACTAGGGTGCAAGTAGGGTGCAACTAGGATGCAACTAGGGCGCAACTAGGGCGTAAGTAGGGTGAAAGTAGGGCGCAAGTAGCGTGCAACTAGGGTACAACTTGGGCGCAACTAAGGCGCAAGTAGGGTGGCAAGTGGGGTGCAAGTAGGGTGCAACTAAGGCACAACTAGGCTACAACTAGGATGCAAGTAGGGCACAAGTAGGGCGCAAGTAGAACGCAACTAGGACACAAGCCGGGAGCAAGTATGGTGCAACTATGGTGCAACTAGAGCACAACTTGGGTGCAACTAGGGCTCAAATAGGGCGCAACTATGGCGCAACAAGGGCGCAACTAGGGTGCAACTATGGCATGACTACGACGTAGCTAGTGCCCAGCTGAGGTGTAACTCGGGCGCAACTAGGGCGCGACTAGGCTGCAACTATGGCACAACTAGGGCGTAACTAGAGCTTAGGTAGTACACAACTGAGGCTCAACTAGTGTGCAACTAGGGCACACTGGGGCGCAACTAGGATGCAAGTAGGGCACAAGTAGGGTGCAAGTAGGGTGCAAGTAGGGCGCAAGTCGGGTGCAATTAGGACGTAACTAGGGCGTAACTAGGACACAAGGAGGGTACAAATAGGGCGCAAGTAGGTTGCAACTAGGACGCAACTAGGGTGCAACTAGGGTGCGACTAGGATGCAAGAAGGGCGCAAGTAGGGTGCAACTAGGGCACAACTAGGGCACAACTAGGGCGCAACTAGGGTGCAATTAGGGCGCAAGTAGGGTGCAAGTATGGTGTAAATAGGGCACAACTAAGGTGCAACTAGGGTGTAGCTAGGACGGAAGTTGGGCGCAAGTAGGGTGCAACCATCGTGCAACTAGGACACAACTAGGCAAGTACCAATTGAGACACAACTAGGGTGCAACTAGGGCACAACTGGAGCGCAACTAGGCGCAAGTAGGGTGCAAGAAGGGTGCAAGTAGGGCACAACTAGGGCACATCTAGGACCTAGCTTGTACCCAACTGAGGCACAACTAGGGCGCAACTAGGGCGCAACTAGGGTGCAACCAGGACGTAACTAGGACGTAGGTAGGGCGCACGTAGGACACAAGTAGGGTGCAACTAGGACGCAACTAAGGTGTAACTAGGGTACAACTAAGGCGTAGCTAGTGCCCAATTGAGGCGCAACTAGGGTGTAACTACGGCACAACTAAGGCGTAACTAGGGCGGAAATAGGACGCAACTAGGGCGCAAGTAGGGCGTAAGTAGGACACAAGTAGGGCGCGATTGGGGTGCAAATAGAATGCAACTGGGGCACAAGTAGGGTGCAAGTAGGGTGAAAGTAGGGAACAACTGGGATGTAACTAGGGCTCAACTAGGGCGTAAGTAGAACACACGTAGGGCACAACTAGGGTACAAGTAGGGCACAAGTATGGCACAACTAGGACGTAACTAGGGCGTATGGCGCAAGTAGGGCGCACGTAGGGCACATGTAAGGTGCAACTAGGGTGCAACTAGGGTGTAGCTAGGCGCAAGTGGGGTGCAAGTAGGGCGCAAGTAGGGCGCAAGTAGGGCACAAGTAGGGTGCAAGTAGGGCGCAACTAGGGTGCAACTAGGGTGCAAGTAGGATACAAGTATGGCACAACTAGTGTGTAACTAGGGTGCAAGAAGGGCGCAACTAGGGCGCAACTAGGGCGCAACTAGGATACAATTAGGGCGCAACTAGGGTGCAAATAGGGCGCAACTAGGGTGCAACTAGGGCGCAACTAGGGTGCAACTAGGGCGCAACTAGGGTGCAAGTAAGGCGCAACTAGGGCGCAAGTAGGACGTACCTACGCCCCAACTAGGGCGTAACTAGGAAACAACTAGGTCACAACTAGGGCGTAGCTAGTGTCCAACTGAGGTTGAACCAGGGCACAAGTAGGGTGCAACTAGGGCGCAACTAGGGCCCAACTTGGGTGCAACAAGGACACATGAAGGGGGCAAGTAGGCTGCAACTAGGACGCAACTAGGGCGCAACAAGGGCGCAATTTGGACGTAGCTAGTGTCCAACTGAGGTGCAACTAGGAAGCAACTAGGGCACAACCAAGGAAAAACTAGTGTGAAAACATGGCACAAATAGGGCGCAAGTGGGGTACAAATAGGGCGCAAGTAGGGTGTAATCAGGACGCAACTACGATGCAACTAGGGCGCAACTAGGACGCAACTAGGGTGTGGGTAGTGCCCAACTGAGGAGCAACTAGGATGCAACTAGGGCGCAAGTAGGGCGCAACTAGGGCGCAAGTATCGCGTAACTAGTGTGTAACTAGGGCACAAATAGGGCGCAACTAGGGCCCAAGTAGGACGCAAGTAGGGCGTAACTAGGGCACAATTGGGATGCAACTAGGGCACAAGTAGGGCGCAAGTAGGGCGCAGGTAAGACACAGCTAGGATGTAACTAAGGCGTAACTATGGCGTAAGTAGTGCACAAGTAGGGCATAAGTATGGCACAAGTAGGGTGCATCTAGGACACAACTAGGGTGCAACTAGGGTGCAACAAGGGCGCAAGTAGGACGCATGTACAACACAACTAGGGTACAACTAGGGAGTAGCTAGGGCACAACTAGGGTGCAAGTAGAGCACAAGTGGGTCACAACTAGGGCGTACCTATGGCGCAAGTAGGACACAGACGACACAACTAGGGTACAACTAGGGCGCAGCTAGGGCACAACTAGGGCGTAGGTAGTGCCCAACTGAGGTGTGACTAGGACGTCACTAGGACGCAAGTCCGGCACAACTAGGGCGCAAGTAGGACGCAACTAGGGCGTAAGTAGGGTGCAAGTAGGGCACAACTAGGGTGCAACTAGGGTGCAAGTAGGACGGAACAAGGATGTAGCTAGTGCTCAACTGAGGTACAACTACGGCGCAACTAGGGCGCAACTGCCTACTTGTGTCCTAGTTGCAACTAGGACACAAGTAGGGTGCAAGTAGGGCGCAAGTAGGGCACAACTAGGGCGCAACTAGGGCGTAGCTACTGCCCAATTGAGGCATAACTAGGGCACAACTCGAAGGCAACTAGGGTGCAAGTGCGGCGCAAGTAGGACACAACTAGGGTACAACTTGGGCGCAACTACGATGCAACTAGGGCGCAAGTAAGGTGCAAGTAGTGTACAACTAGGGTGCAACTAGGGCGCAACTAGGGTGCAAGTAGGGTGCATGTAAGGTGCAAGTAGGGCACAACAAGGGTGCAAGTAGGACGGAAGTAGGACACAAGTAGGACGCAACTAGGACGCAAGTAGGGGGCAAGTAAGGTGCAACTAGTGTGCAACTAGGGCACAACCAGGATGCAACTAGGGCACAAGAAGGGTGCAACTAGGGCACAACTAGGGCATAACTAGGGCGGAACTAGGGCATAACTAGGGCGAAGCTAGTGCCCAACTGAGGTGCAACTAGGACGCAACTATGGTGCAACTAGGGTGTAACAAGGGGCCAAGTATGGCGCAACTTAGGCGCAATTATGGCACAGCTAGGATGCAACTAGGGTCCAAGTAGGACGCAAGTAGGGCGTAACTAGGACGCAACTATGGCACAACTAGGGCGCAAGTAGGGTACAAGTAGAGCACCAGTAAGGCGCAACTAGAACGTAAGTGTGGTGTAAGTAGGGCGCATGTCACGAGGAGTCCTATTTTTCTGGAACACTTGGGGTCTCACCCGGGGTTTGGGGGAACCGGATGTTTTGCGTTCTTCAGAAATGTGTTGGGAGGTCCGGCTTGACCATGTTGGCTTGCAAAAGTGAGGAGGAGGAGGAGGAGGAGTGAGCAAGGAGCGCGTGAGCGAGCAAATGAGCATTGGCGTGGAAGTGACGCCGGTGTCCGGGTGCCGTTTCGCGCGAACCTCACGCGACATTACAAACACGTCTCGTGAGGATGGTAGCCCCCCTTCTTGGAAAATAGCCTGAGGAGCAAGCTATCCACCGAGGGGTCTTCTCCAAAGCTACTGGCAACGGACGCGGTCAACCGCGACATCAGTAGTTCCGGTGGCGTATGGAACAACGTGACCGCATCTACCGTTGAGAGGCGTCCCGCCAACAAGGTGGCTTGCCGAGAGACAAGATGGAACGTGGATCGTGACGATCGACGGTTAGGGACTTCTCGCACAAGGAACTAGGTGCAAGTAGGGCACCGAGTTCAGGTGGAAGTAGGGCGCCAACTACAAGTGCAAGTAGCTTGTTGTAGCTAGCTAGGGAAGCAGTAGGGTGAGGCCTTGGCTAGCCGGCCAGATAGTATATATACCCTGTACTCAGTTCACTCTTATTAACCTATGATTTTCCACCTCTGGCTCCCACACTTCTTCCAGTCTATCTTTTGGCTGCGACTGTGCTCTCCACACACTAAAGCTTAATCTCCATATAGCACACACTCTCACATCTGGTATCAGAGCCAGAGCCAAACGTTGGGTGGAAACGCTGCCAGAGCTCTACAAACTTCATGGAGCAAAAGGCAGGGAGTACGCCGGACAACATCAAGGCCGATCAAGAGGGATATTACTGGACAAGACATCAAAGCTAACGCATGAGCCAACCTTTGGATTTCCTTTTTGTATTTCAAGAGAGTCCTCACGGCCTACCGTGAGCGTGTGAAATACGGCGGGTGACTTCTACGCAGTTCGAAGACGTTAGACTTCCATCCCAAGTTACGGAATTGCTGCCGTTTTTTTTTATTGTTGCCAACATGCTACCAAATCTTTTCAGAGAATCTCCAATGGTAAAGAATCAGCTAGCGCTATGGAGCAGGCCCTAGAGCAGATCGTAGAGCAGCTAGGAGCCCTCAAGCTGGAGAATGAGCAGCTGAACTGGCAGATGGCTGACCTGTGGGATGGGACTGACGCTAGACAGGTTTGGGCGGCCTGGTCAAGAAGTCCGCCAAGACCAAAGCCAAAGGCTCCAGAGCCATTCAATCCCTCTGTCAAGGGTGCGAGCGTACCAACCTGGTTGGTCGCGATGAACAGCTACTTTGGGGATCTGGGTCACCCTCGAGAGGACGATGTTGTGCGTCTGTTATTCGCGGTGACACTATTACGTGGAGCATCATTGGAGTGGTGGAGGCAGCTGGATATGCTCACCACTTAACGTGGAGGTGGGAACGTAGCTGTGCAACATACCGTGTTGTGGCAGCCGGGCGTAGGATAAGCTAAAGCACGCATGCCGATGACATAGGAGCAGTTTGAACAAGCCATCACAGATCGGTTTGGTCTCGTGAATGACTCTATTGTCACATGCAAAAAGCTGAAGTAGCTGAAACAGATCGGCTCGGTGCAAGTTTACACACGTCGTTTCTTGGCGTTGTGCTCAGAGATCAATGGCATGAGCAAGCCGGAGATGGCGGACAAATTCTACGACGGCTTGAAGGCGGAAATTCAGCGCACGCTGGCACTAAGTGGAATCACGGAGTTCCAGGCGATGGTGGCCACTGCAGAGCGTGTTGATGCGCTTCGCTACCATTGAGGGGGTTTCCGTGTGAAGCAAGAGAATTTCTAATGTCGAACACAGCACCAACAAGCTGACCCTATGAAGATCGACGCAGTGCAAGGAGGCCAGCAAGAGAGCATTCCACGTGGTGGGAATTGTTGAATTACACGAAGCTAGGGTACCACAAAAAAGAGTGCAAGAAGAAGCAGATGGGAAACGAAAACCAGCAGTGAGTGGCAGACGGCCAACTGCAGGGAAAGCTTCGTCCGCATCAGCGAACACCAGCCCTGAAAGTCTTCCGAAAGCTAGGGAGCTGTCGAGTGTGTTTCTTGGGAGCGAAGGATGTAGGAGCATTTTGTGAATCCTCCTCAAAGCCGAAATCTTACCGGCTGGTTCTGCGGACGGCGAGGGTCACCGGACTAGCCGGCAGATCAAAGCATTGCTGAATTGTGGTACATTGCACTCATTCTTTTGCAACAAGCTCGCAGAAAGGTTGAGGCTTCCACGGCAACCTGGAAAGCCAACTAAGGCCAAGTTGGTGCAACAGGAGCTGGAGTGCAGAACGCCTCTGAAGCATTTGAGGGTCCGTCTGGGCAAGCTGTCGTACGAGGTGAACTTTTGCCCGTGCCCAATGGATACATATGATGCCATTCTGGGACGTGACTGGCTGCACCGGTGGAATCCTACCGTGGATTGGATGCGCAGCCAGGTGAAAGCGAGGAAATGCGGAGAGCAAATCGTTTTGCCACTGTGGGCTGAGGAGAAGGACTCCAAGGCAGGCAGGGTAATGCAGTTGAGTTACGTGTAGCTGAAGAGCTGTCAGCGCAAGGGGGACCAAGTGTGCCTGGTGTGGATGCGGGAAAAGGTAGCAGTTGAAGAAGTGGAAGTGTTCGCAGCAGAGGCAAAGCAACAAGAGGCTGAGCAGTAGAAAGCACCTGCAACAGAGCTGTCAGAAGGTATCAAGAGAGGGTTAGACAGCTACGGTGACGTGTTTCATGCTGATTTGCCAAATGGTTTACCACCAAAGCGGGGCATTGACCACAAAATTGATCTGGTTCCGGGAGCAATTCCAACAGTGCGGGCTACTTATTGCATGAGCGATAAGGAGCTAGGTGAACTAAAGAAGCAGTTGGAGGAGCTGAAGAAGCAACGGTTCATCAGACCATTGGTATCACCCTACACTATACCGGTCCTCTTTGTAAAGAAGAAGACTGAGTAGTTACGGATCTGCCTGGACTATCGCGCGCTGAACAATGTAAGGATGAAGAACCGGTACCCGCTTCCAAGGGTCGAGGAGCTGTGTGAAAAACTGAGGGGAGCGGAGTAATTCAGCAAGATTGAATTGAGCTCGAGGTACCATCAGATCCGGATTGCGAGGCAGGATTTGGACAAGACAGCGTTTCGGACACGGTATGGCCATTTTGAGTACCTCGTGATGCCGTTTGGGTTGACAAACACTCCTACAACGTTCATGCACCTCATGAATAGTTTCTTCCATCCTCACTTGGACCAGTTCGTGGTGGTGTTCCTAGACAACATCCTCATCTACTCCTAAACTCTGGAAGAGCATCAGTAACATCTTCGGCAGGTGTTTGACATTCTTCGGAGAGGGAAGTTGTTTGCAAAGCTCTCCAAGTGCGAGTTCGAGAAAAGGGAGGTGGAGTTCCTTGGGTACATTGTGAGCTGTAGGGGTCTTCACATGGATCCAAAGATGGCCCTAGTTGCGCCCTATTTGCGCCCTAGTTGGGTTAGTCTCTGAACCCTCGGATGAATTTCCGGTACTAGTACCAGAAATTCATCCGAGGGTTCAGAGAGAAGGGTGTGCCGCTTACCCAGCTGCTACGGAAGGATCACTAGTGGGAATGACATGTGAAGGAGAAGAAGAGCTTCAAGGAGCTGAAGGCTGCAATGTGTGACACTCCGGTCCTGGTGCATCCAGATTCATCCAAGGAGTACAACCAGGACGTAACTAGGGCACAACTAGGGCGTAGGAAGTGCCCAACTAAGGTGCAACTAGGACGCAAGTAGGGCGCAAGCACGGCGCAACTAGGGTGTACGTAGGACGCAACTAGGAAGAAAGTAGGGTGCAAGTAGGGCACAAATAGGGAGCAAATAGGGTGCAACTAGGGTGAAACTAGGGTGCAAGTAGGACACAAGTAGGTCACAACTAGGGCATAACTAGGGCACAACTAGGGCGCAAGTAGGGCGCAAGAAGGATGCAACTATGATACAACTACAGTGCAACTAGGGCATAACTAGGGCGTAGATAGTGGCCAACTAAGGTGCAACTAGGGTGTAACTAGGGCGCAAGTACGGCACAACTATGGCGGAAGAAGGGAACAACTAGGGCAAAAGTAGGGTGCAAGTAGGACACAATTAGGGTGCAACTAGGGTGCAACTAGGGCAAAACTAGGATGTAGCTATTGTCCAACTGGGGCACAATAACGGTGTAACTAGGGTGCAAGTAGGGTGTAACTAGGGTGCAAGAAGGGCACAACTAGGACGCAAGTAGGGCGCTAGTAGGGTACAAGTAGGGTGCAAGTATGGCACAACTAGGGTGCAACTAGGATGCAAGTAGGGTGCAACTAGGGCACAAGTAGGGCCCAACAAGAGCGTAACTGGAGTGCAAATAGGGTGAAGCTAGGGTGCAAGAAGGATGCAAGTAGGGTGCAACTAGGAGGCAACTAGGGCGCAACTAGGGTGCAAGTTGGGTGCAAGTAGGGTACAAGGAGGACACAAATAAGGCATAACTAGGGTACAACTAGGGTGCAAGTAGGAGGCAAGTAGGGTGCAAGTAGGCACAATTAGGGCACAGCTAGAGCGCAACTAGCGCGCAAGTAGAGCGCAAGTAGGACACAACTATGGCACAACTAGGGCATAACTAGGTTGCAACAAGGGTGCATCCAGGATGCAAACAGGGTGCAACTAGGGCGTAGCTAGTACCCAACTGAGGCGCAACTGGGGTGCAACTAGGGCGTAGCTAGTACCCAACTGAGGCACAACTGGGGTGCAACTAGGACGCAACTAAGGCGCAACTATGGCGCAAGTTGGGCGCAAGTAGGGTGCACCTAGGACACAACTATGAAAAAACTAGGTTGTAGCTAGTGTCCAAATGAGGCACAACTAGGCCACAACAAGTTCGCAACTAGGGCGCAATTATGGCGCAACTAGGGCGCAACTAGGATACAAGTAGTGCGCAAGTAAGGCGCTAGTAGGGTGCAACTAGGGCAAAACTAAGATGCAACTAGGGGGTAGCTACTCCCCAACTGAGGCGCAACTAGGGTGCAACTAGGGTGCAACTAGGGTGCAACTAGGGCGCAAGTTGGGCGCAACTAAGGCGGAAGTAGGATGTAAGTAGGGCGCAAGTAGGGCGCAAGTAGGGCACAGCTTGGATGCAACTGGGGCATAACTAAGATGCATGTAGGGTACAAGTAGTGCACAACTAGGGTGCAACGAGGACGTGACTAGGGTGAAAGTAGGGCACAAGTAGAGCACAACTAGGGTGCAAGCAGGGTGCAAGTAGGGCACAACTAGGGCGCAACTAGGGTTTAACTAGGGTGTAACTAGGGTGCAAGTAGGATGCAAGTAGGGTGCAACTAGGGTGCAACTAGGACACATCTAGAGCACAAGTAGGGCGTAAGTAGGGCGCAAGTAGCGTGGAACTAGGGTGCAACTCGGGCGCAACTAGGGCAAAAGTAGGATACAAGTAGGGTGCAAGTAGGGAGCAGCTAGGGCACAACCTGGCTGCAACTAGGGCGTAAGTAGGGTGCAAGGAGGGCGCAAATATGATGCAACTAGGACGCACGTAGGGGGCAAGAAGGGTGCAACTAGGGTACAACTAGGACACAAATAGGGTGAAACTAGGGCGCAAGTAGGGCAAAACTAGTGCGTAACTAAGGCGCAACTAGGGCGCAACTAGGGCGTAACTAGGCCGTAGCTAGTGCCCAAATGAGGCGCAACTAGGTTGTTACTAGGGTGTAACCAGGGCATGACTAGGGCGCAATTATGGCGCAACTAGGGCACAACTAGGGCGCAACTACTGCCCAAATAAGACGCAAGTAGGGGACAACTAGGGTGCAACTAGGGCACAACTAGGGCGCAAGTAGGGTGTAATTAAGGCGAATGTAAGGCGCAACAAGAACGTAACTAGGGTGTAAACATGGCGCAAGTAGGATGCAAGTAGGGTGCAAGCATGGCGCAAGTAGGTCAGAAGTAGGGAACAATTGGGGCGCAACTAGGGTGTAAGTAGGGCGCAAGTAGGTAACAGCTAGGGAGAAACTAGTGCGCAACTAGGGCGCAAGTAGGGCGCAAATAGGAGGCAAATAGGGTACAGCTAGGCCACAACTAGGACACAGCTAGGGCGTAGCTAGTACCCAACTGAGATGCAACTAGGGTGCAAGAAGGGCGGAAGTACGGTGCAACTAGGGTATAAGTAGGGCGCTACTAGGGTGCAAGTAGGGCGCAAGTAGGATACAGCTAAAGCGCAACAAATGCGCAACTAGGGTGAAACTAGGACGTAGCTAGTGAATGACTCTGTACGACTACGTCCAACTCTGTACAACTTTGTACAACTCCATACAACTCCGTACAACATCATAAAACTTGTCAAAACGTGCTACAATGGTGAACAACGCTGACAACTCTTTTCAACTCTTCAAAACTCTATTCAACTCAGTATGATTCTGTACAAATCTGTACAAGTCTGTAAAACTCTGTAAAGTTCCATACAACTTCGTACAACTCCATACAACTATGTACAGCACCGTTCAATTACGTACAAATCACTGTTGACTCTGTACAACTACGTACAACTCAATTCAAATATGTACAACTCAATACAAATATATACAGCTCCTTACAACTCTACACAATTGCATATAACTCCGTACAGTCTCGTACATCTCCATACAACACTGTACAAATCGATTCAAATCCCTACAACTCCCTACATCCTGCTACAAATCTGTACAATTCTGTACAACTCTGTTCAACTCTACACCACTCTGTACAACTCCATGCAACTCTGTACAATCCTGTACAACTCTGTACAACTCCATACAACTCTGTGCAACTCCATATAACTCCCCAAAACTTAGTAAAACTTTGTACAACTTGCTACAATTCCATACAACTTCGTACACTTTCACAAAATTCCGTACAAGTCTGTAGAGCTTCGTACAACTCCATACAACACAGTACACCTCCGTAGAACTCAGTAGAAAGCGCTAGAACTCCGTACAGGTCTGTACAACTCTATAGAACTTCATATAACTTCGTACAACTCTGTTCAACCACGAAAACTTTGTACAACTCAGTTCAACTCTGTACAACACCATATGACTCCGGACAACTCTGTACAACACCGCATAGCTTTGTACAACTCCGTAAAACTTTGTTTAGATCTGTACCACTCCATACAAATCCATGCAATTCAGTACAACTCCATACCGCTCCATTCAACTCCGTACAACTCCTAACAAACTCGTACAACTCTGTACAACTCCGTACAACTCCATAGAACTTGCTACAACTTTGTACAACTCCATCCTACTCTGTACATTTCAGTACAACTTTGTACAACTAGGTACTTTTGTGTACAACTCCATATAACTCTATACAAATCCGTACAACTCCGTAAAACTCTGCAAAACTTTGTATAACTTCGTACAACTCTGTAAAACTCCATACAAATCCTTACAGCTCCGTACATCTCCGTACACCTACGTACAACTCCGTACAACTAGGTACGGCTCCGTACACGTCTGTACAAATCACTATAACTCTGTAGAAATCCATACAACTCCACACAAATTTGTGCAACTCCGTACAGTTCTGTACAGCTTTGTTCAGCTTCATAAAACTCCGTTCAACTCCGTAGAAATCCCTACAACTCAATACAACACCGTGAAACTCCGTACAAATTCCTAAAACTCCATGCAACTCTGTGCAACTCCGTACAATTCTGTACAGCTTTGTACAACTTCGTACAACTCCGTACAACTCCATACAACTCCCTGTAACTCCCTACAACCTGCTACAAATCCGTACATCTGTGTACAACTCCATACAACTCCATACCACTCCATACAACTGTGTATAACTCTATACAACTCTGTACAGCTATCTGCAACTCCATACAACTCCGTACAATACCGTACAACTACGTACAACTCACTACAACTCTGAAAAACTCCATACACATCGCTACAACTCCGTACAAATCTGTACAGCCCCATACAACTCTGTACAACTCCGTACAGTTCCATACAGCTCAGTACAACTCCTTACAACTTAGTAAAACTTTTAACAGCTCTTTACAAATTTCTAGAACTCCATACAACTCCACACAATTCCGTACAACTACGAACAACTCCATACAACTCCATGCAACTGCCTAAAACTCCCTACAACTCCCTACAACTTGCTACATATACGTACAGCTCCGTACAACTCTGCATAACTCCGTACAATACAGTCTAGCTCGGTACAATTCTGTACAACTCCATACAACTCCGTACAACTCCGTCTAGCTCCACACAACTCCAAACAATTCTGTACAACTCCATTTAACTCTCTACAACTTGCTACAACTTGCTACAACCTTGTCCAACTCCGTACAAATCCATACAAATTTGTGCAACTCTGTATTAATCTATGAAACACCGTACACCCCGCTACAACTCCCTATTGTTTTGCTACAACTCCGTACAACTCTGTACAACTCTGTACACCTCCGTACACCTCCATACATTTCAATACAACTCAGTACAAATCAATGAATTTCCATACAGATCCGAACAGATCTGTACAATTCTGTACAACTTCGTACAACTCTTTACAACTCCGTACAGCTCAGCACAACTTTGTACTCAGATCTGTACAACTCTGCACAACTCCGTACAACTTTTTGCAACTCCGTAAAAACAACTACAACTCCGTACAATTTGGCACAACTCTGTACAATATTGTAAAAATCAATGTAACTCCATACAACTCTGTAAAACTCCGTACACCTCCGTACAACTCCTCACAACTGCATACAATACTGCACAGCTCCATACAACTCCGTACACTGTTTCTACAACTTGATACAAATCCGTACAAATCTGTACAATTCCATACAACTCTGTACAGCTCCATAAAACTTTGTACAGCTTTGTACAGCTCCGTACAACTCCGTACAACTCTGTACAACCCCCTACAATTCCCTTCAACTCCCCATGACTCCGTACTACTCCGTACAACTCTGTACAACTCTGTACAAATCCGTACAACTCCCTACAACTCCATGCTAATCCTTACAACTCCGTACAACTCGCTAATTCGTACAATTTTGCACAACTCTGTACAACTCTGTACAACTCTGTATAGCTTCTTGCAACTTGCTACAACTTGTCACAAATCCGTACAACTCTGTACAGCTCTATACAACTCCGTACAACTCCGTACATTTCTGTACGACTCCCTAAAACTTTGTGCAGCTATGTACCACTCTGTACAACTCCACACAACTCCATACAACTCCGCACAACTCCGTATAACTCCGTACAACTCCGTACATTTTTCTACAGCTCCGTACAACTCTGACAGCTCTGTACATTTCCGTAAAACGCCATTCAACTCCGTAATTTTCTGGACAACTCCGTACAACTCTGGACAGCTCCGTACAACTCCGTACAACTCTGTACAACTCCGTTCAACTCTGTACAACTCCGTACAAATCACAACAACTTTGTACAACTTTGTACAACTCCGTACAGCTTTGTACAACTCCGTATAAATCCGTACAACTCCCTAAAACTGTACACAACCCCGTATAACTCCGTACATTCCCGTACAACTCCGTACAACGTTGCAAAACTCCATACGACTCCCTACAACTCCCTACAACTCCCTACAATCTGTTATAAATCCGTATAAATATGTACAACTCTGTACCACTGCGTACAGCTGTGTACAACTCTGTACAACTCCGTACAACTTTGAAAAACTCTGTATAAATCTATACAACTCCGTACAACTTTGTTGGACTCTGTACAGCTCAGTACAACTCTGTACAAATCTCTACAACTCTGTACAACTCTGTACAGCCCCTTACAACTCTGTAGAAATCCATACAAATCCGTACAACTCCGTAGAGCTCACGAAAACTCCATACATCACCGTAAAACTCTGTACAGATCTGTACAAATCCCTAGAGATCTGTACACCTTTGTAAAGCTCTGTACAACTCCGTACAACTCCGTACAGCGCCGCACAATTCCATACGGCTCCGTACAACTACGCACAACTGCGTTCAACTCCATACAACTTCCTATAACTCCCTAAAACTTGCTACACATCCATACAACTCCATACAACTCCGTCCAACTCTGTACAACACAGTATGACTCTGTACTATTTTGTAAAACTCTGTACAACTCTGTACAACTCTGTCTAGCTCCATACAACTCCATTAAACTCTGTACAACTCCGTACAACTCAACATAACTCTTTACATCTTGGTACAACTTGCTACAACTCACTACAACTCCGTACAACCCGCTGCAACTTGCTATAACTCGCTTCAACTCCGTACAACTCGGCACAAATCCATACACCTCTATACAACTCGGCACAAGTCCGTACAACTCTCTACAACTCTGTACAACTCCGTACACTTTTGTGCAATTCCTTACTACTCTGTACAAATCAATTCAACTCCGTACGTTTCCGTACAGATCTGTACAACTCCACACAACTCCGTATAAACTTGTACAACTCAGTACAAGTTCTTGTGTTGCAGGTTGGTGGAGATGACCGGCCGTTGGAGATGATGCGAAGTTGACCGGGAGGAGTCGTGGGGGCAATGGCCGGTTGGTTGCTGTCGGTTGGCGGGCTCGGTCGGCTTTGCCGCCCGAGCCATTAGGCTGGCTTGATGCTGGAGGTGAGCCGGGTCCGGTAGGGCATTTGTACTTCCAGATGCATGGCTGCACGCGGGGCAGGTACGGTAGGAGATGCCGAGTGGGGAAGAGCTCAGTTGTCCCGTGAAGGACTTGAATTCTGTTCTGACAGCCACCTGCAAGTCCACACGGGACACAAACCAGATTGGAGGTATGCGGGGAGCCGCCCATAAGGGAAGAGAGAGAGGCCGTATGGGAAAGTTGCGAGAGATTGCACCTTGGAGGTAGGATGTGGTTGCTGACAGCTGCCCGAGCTGCCACAAGGTGCATGAGAATAAGGCTGAGAAGAAGGAGCAGAAGGAAAAGAGGAGAGAAACGGGCCAGGGTGGATTCAACGGGAGCAAGAAGTCCAGGAAACAGAGACGAGGTGGAGGGGTGAACCTGTGAGTCCATGGCGGAAGATGGTTGGCATGGAGGGAGCGGAGAGAGGGAAGTGCCGCCGCAGTGGTGTGGGCCTTAGGAGGAAGAGGAGGAGGAGGAGGAGGAGGAGGAGGAGGTTGCTGTGAGAAGTCGTGGAAGTGGGGAAGTGCGGGAGACGGACTTGAAGGTGGGGTGGTACGAAGAGAGGCAGGGAGAAGGAACAGATCCAGGGTGGTAGGAGAAGAGAACAACACAAAAGTTTGACCAGGTTTGGTGTTGCTGATAAAGAGTCTTGGAGCAGTACCAGGTGTGATGTGTGGTGGTGGAGAGAGACTCATCCGGGAGGCGTTCAAAGGATGGTTTGACGATGGGAGTGTACAGGAGGAGACCGGGATTTTGCGGAAGGAGGGAGCTGGCACCAAGGGAAGGGCAAGTGAGTGATCAGTCTCCAAGGAGGAGAGGCCAACATTGGAAGTCAAAGAGAAGGACATGGTCGGGAAGGAGCCAGCGGGAAGCGAAGGAGATGTAGTACTCAGTGGAGACAGAGTGCCAGCGGGAGAAGGTTGGAGTCCAGACAGGGTAGAGTGTGGTGTTGATGTTGGTGGTGATGAGCAAGGCGGCTTGGGAGGAAACCCAGGAGGGACAGCATAGAAGGGAAGAGAGGGCGGCCAGAATTCTTGAGATGGTGCTGATGATGTGACGTGGGCAGAAGCGGCAGAGGCATTGGCGGTGAGGGAGGGTGGAGTGGAGCTGGGCAGGGACCGAGTTGGAGGCGTGGACAATAAGTTGTGAGATGGCACAGAAAAGGGGAAAGGGGATTGGGGAAGGATGTCGGCGGGAGGCGGTGGAGATGCCTGGCAATGGGAGAGGGGGAGTGGCTGTTGGGCAATGGCGGTGGCAATGGGGGTGCAACAGAGAAGAGATCGGAGAAGGGAAGGTAAGCCATAGCAGGAGGCGGAGTTGGTGGCGGTGGAGGAGGTGCAGAGGTACGTCCGGCGTAAATGTCATGTAGCAATTGGTCCTCTTCTATGGAGAAGAGGGCCATGGCACAGGAGAGGTTGTCACCCGGATGTTGATCTGGAGGGATGGTATCAGAGCATGGATGTGAAAGCCAGAACAAGACCCACCTGCAAGCGAGGGAAGCCACAGGCCAAGGGAAGCTTGGAAGCAAGGGAGGGAGGGTGGGAACCAAAGATGGCCACAGGATGTTGAGAACTATATACCATGTTGGAAAAATGAGAGAAAATGAGGACACGAGGAAGAGCAGCGGAGGAAAAGAAGATGAAACGATAAATGGCTGATTTGAAAAGATGCAAGAAAATTGTACAAAGGATATACTCCCAGTACTGCTAGTCCATGTCGGGTCCTAGACCTAGGCAGATGCTAAGGAAAGAGGTCTGAAGGCGCTGGACGCCGAGCCGCGGATGACGAGCTGCGGGCGCCATGGAAGCTGCTGGTGGTGATGACAGAGTCGCTTCGCAACTCCTCGTGGCTGAGAGCCATAGTGCTTGGTGCGGACGTGCCTCACCGTGTGGCCTGATAAGAGCGGTGCGACGGCTTTGCCACGGGTGGAGTCCAAGAGGGGAAGGACCACCTGTGCAATTTCCATTGGTCTGTTGGCACGTGATGTCCACCATAGCGCATGTTGCAGGTTGGTGGAGATGACCGGCCATTGGAGATTATGCGAGGTTGACCGGGAGGAGTTGTGGGGGAAGTGGCAGGTAGTTGCTATCGGTTGGCGGGCTCGGTCGGCTTTTCCGCCTGAGCCGTTAGGCTGGCGTGATGCCGAAGGTGAGCCGGGTCCGGTAGGGAATTTCTGCTGCTGGATGCTTGGTTGCACGGGGTGCAGGCAGGGTAGGAGACACAGAGTGGCAAAGAGCCCGGTTGTCTCATGTAGGACTTCAATTATGCTCTGGCAAGGGGGCTAGTGAAGGTGGCTCAGAAAGATGATGCAGAAATGGAGAAAGAGAAGATGGCAGACGATGTCCTTGATGCAGATGGAGCTGATGGAGAAGGATGGATCGAATGCGGCAGCCGAGAGAGAATGAGAGAGAGAAGGCGCTGCAAGTTTTGGAGGCGACAATGAGGAGGTGACCAACCCACGCGGTCATGGAAGTTGTCAGAGGTCAGCTGAGGATAGGGAAGACAGGCGGAATCTGCAAAGGAAAGTGGTTAGCAGACGACAATTCAGGTTGATGGAAGAAGGGACTGGAAGCAGCAGGAAGTTTTGATGAAGATGGCGGTAGAAGGCAGCTCAAGAGCTCCTTGAGGATGTTGGAGGCAGAGAATCATCGCACGTTGCCACGGGCGTGAGGCTGAACGTAGGGCTAGGTCACAGAAACAAGGAGCCACCAAGGCTTGGGGAGCAGTCCATATGATACTGCTGACGTGAGCTGTGGAGGAAGCGGAGGAGGTGTAGACGAGTAGGAGCGCCAAGGACCAGGACACACAATCCACTGCGTGCGGATGAATGGGTGCAGAGAGGCTCGTGCGTTTGGTCAACGTTGCAGTTAAGGTGGAGGGAAGACAGGACAGAGTGATGTGGATGGCAAAAGTGGCGGCAGACAATGGCGGAAGAGGTGCAGATGATGGAGGCGGTGATAGTAGTGGTGAAGCAACGACTTGGTCAAGGATCACCAGGTGATGTTGCCTGATGCTCTGATGCTATGTCAGAAGAATGGAGCGAGTAGGACGAGGAACCGGAGAAGCATGCAGAAGCAGTGATGTACACATATGGATGAGTGAGAGCTGACGGAAGCAGAGATGCCTTAGTTGCATCCTAGTCAGAGCAAGAATGAAGAGGTTGCAGGACCCAAGACAGAGTGCCGAGGTAGACAAGAGTTTGATGAGAGAATGCTGAAAGCGGAAGTGAAGGGTTGGTGGACAGGAAGAACTGAGCAAAGGAACGGGAGGAACAGAGCAAAGAGGAGCGAGAGAGCGAGAGAGAGAGAGAGAGAGAGAGAGAGAGAGAGAGAGAGAGAGAGAGAGAGAGAGAGAGAGAGAGAGAGAGCTCAGATTGGATGACGAGAAGAGATGAACAATGGGCAAGCAGAGGGGAGACACAACGGCAAAGCTGTGGAATCAAAGGTGAACACAATAGAAGTAACTGTTCTGGGTTAACTTTGAGGGAATCAACATCCTCGATAACATACAAAAAAAAAAAAAAAGACAAGACACAATACAACGGCTTGTTTCTGCTAGCCGTATGCATTGTGACGCGGTCGCGGTTTTTAGGTACGGCTTGCCTGTGAGTCCTTGTTCCTGACCGCCAATCCGTTGGCGAGTAGGACCCAAGCAGGGCACAAGTAGGTTGCAACTAGGGCCCAACTAGGGCGCAACTAGTACACAAGTATGGCGTAAGTAGGGCGCAACTAGGACGCAACTAGGACGCAACTAGGGTACAACTAGTGTACAAGTAGGGCATGACTAGGGTGCAAGTAGGGTGCAAGGAGGGCGTAAACAGGTCACAGCTAGGAGGGCAACTAGGGTGAAACTAGTGCATAGCTTGTACCTAACTGAGGCGCAATTATGACACAACTAGGGCGCAAATAGGATGCAACTAGGACACAAGCATGGTGCAACTAGGGCGCAAGTAGGGTGCAACTAGTGCACAAGTATGGTGCAAGTAGGGCGCAACTAGGGTACAACTAGAATGCAAATAGGGCACACCAAGGGTGTACGTAGTGTCCAACTGAGGCACAACTAGGACGCAGCTATGGCACAAATTGGGCACAAATAGGATGCAAGTTGGGTGCAACTATAGTGCATCTAGGACCCAAGGAGGGCGCAACTAGGGTGCAACTAAGACGCAACAAGGTTGCAACTAGGACACGAGTAGGACGCAAGTATGGAAGAAGTAGGGCGCAACTAGGGCATAACTAGGGTGCAACTAGAGCACAAGTAGGGCACACGTAGGGCACAACTAGGGAGAAACTAGGGTGCAACTAGGGTGTAACTAGGGCGTAAGCAGGACGCAAACATGGTGCAACTAGGGCGTTACTAGGACGCAACTAGGACACAAGTGTGGCTCAAGTAGGGTGCAAATAGAGTGCAACTAGGACGCAACTAGGGCATAGCTAGTGTCCAGCTGAGGCGCAACTAGGGAACAATTAGGGCACAAGACGGGTGCAACTAGGGTGCAATTAGGATGCAACATGGGCGCAAGTAGGGTGCAAGTAGGGCAGAACTAGGACACAACTAGGGAGCAACTAGGGCGCAACTAAGGCGTAGCTAGTGCCTAACTGAGGCAAATCTTGTTGTTCTTCTATGCCCCATGGCCACTGCTATGGATTGACGGAGAGGTTAGGCATGCACTGCTCCCTTGGAGTAAGTCCCCCAAACCTTGTTTGTGGTACAAGTCCAAGCGAGACACCAGAAGTGTAGTGCAACGGATAGCAGGTTGGACTTAGGGAAAACAGGTCCTGCGATCGAGCCTTGATGTGCGCAGGAGGTTTTTTGACCTTCCTGCACAGGGGGGAAGTTTCTTAGACATTCCTCCATGCACGAGAAGAGTGCGCCACTTGGTGGTCAGTGGATGCGCCAATTGGCGGACTGGTGAGGTGGTGTGGAGTGACCACCCCAAAAGTGCCACTACCCACACACCTTAAAAGCCAGGCCTAGGACTATATGTACCAGGCTCATTTCTCATTCTAGTTACACAATCTGGCCTTAGATGCTCCTCACAGAGTTGTCCAACTAAGGAACAGTACAAAGAAGACACTGGTTGGTCTAAGCCCCAAGAGTTAGTCTTTGACTAGCACCTCGCGCGAAAGTGACCAAGTGTTAAGTGGACAGAGTTGCTAGCAAGTGATTTCTTAGGAACTGCTCAGTGTGGAACCGTGATCCTGAGGGTGATATCCTCTCCTAGCTGAAATGCTAGGAGCGGACGGCAGGTGCTATTGTGTCGGCCCTGTTTTCTAGTCCGTTTGCCTCAGGCCGGTTG